>JAHRHZ010000275.1:7470132-7560345 GCA_024137785.1 Ginglymostoma cirratum
CTCCCTGGACTGACCTATCTCCTCCCTACCTCCCCACCTACACTCACTTTTACTGGCTCCATCCCCGCCTCTTCGACTTGTCTGCCTCCTCTCCACCTATCCTCTCCTCTATCCATCCTCTATCCGCCTCCCCCTCTCTCCCTATTTATTTCAGAACCCTCTTCCCCTCTCCCATTTCTGATGAAGGGTTTAGGCCCGAAACGTCAAGTTTTCCTGCTCCTGTGATGCTGCTTGACCTGCTGTGTTCATCCAGCCCCATGCTTGTTATCTAAGTTTATTTTCTCCCTTTTTTAGTCATCATTTATTTTATCCTTAACTTCCTCAGTTTATCCCCTTCTTCGAATCTTTCTTTCTCACTGGGATATACCTTTGTTGTGAGTTACAAACTATTTTCTTAAATGTCTACAATTGTTCAATTATCTTTTTCGCTAAGCTCCTTTTCCAGTCTGCTCCAGCCAACTCTACCCCCATTCTTTCATAATTATTCTTATTTAAGTTTAGTATAGTTGTTTTTGACTAAGTTTTTCTCTTGCTCAAATTAAATGCTAAATTCTACCATGTTATGGTCACTGTTTTCTAGCAGAACTCATACTAATTTATTAAACCTGCCTCATTACACATCAAAAGATCAAAATTAGCCTGATTCATGGTTGGAATCACAGAAAACTGTCCCAAATACACTCTGAATTTGAATGGCTTTCTTTACCAAGCTGCTTTGGTTAGTTCACTCATCCTCCCTGTAGCCCCACTCTGATCCACTCAGAGAATCTCATAACTGTTGGAAAATTACAGGGGTCCAGGCTCCCTTAGGTACCCATACCCTACTGCAGCTGTCACACAAGACCATCTGCGATCCAGACTAAATTTGAATTACCGAGTTTGAGGGCTGTAACCACCTCCTGCAATAAAGTTTCCCAGTAACTTCCCCTTCCTGTTGTGCTGCAATGTCTACAGCTCAGACTCCAGCTGCTCAACTCAGATCCAAAAATCCTTGGGATGCAAACATAAACTGCAGATATCATAGGAGCAGGAAAGCTTGACGTTTCGGGCCTGGACCCTTCATCAACGTCAAGCTTTCCTGCTCCTATGATGCTGCTTGGCCTGCTGTGTTCATCCAGCTCTACACCTTGTTATCTCGGATTCTCCAGCATCTGCAGTTCCTATTATCTCTAACTACAGATGTGTTCACTCTGGATCACCGAGTCCAGCAGCTTTCACATACTGTAGCAGCAACACATCACCCATTCTGCCATCACTATTGTATTTGAACTAGTTTATAATTACTCTGGATTGCTTGCTCTTTATGCTTTACAGTAATTTTTTTAATATTAAAGTTGCTACTTTCTTAAATACCTAACCAGTTATTTAAAAACAAAGAAAACACCGAAGACCTAAAAACAAACTGAAGGTCTTACTTTTACTTCAAAGATTAGAAACATATAATGTCCCACACAAGTGCTGGAATGTGAGACTAGTGTAGATTTAGTGTAGGAGAGATAAAAGGTACTGCAGATGCTGGAGAATCTGAGGTAACAAGCATGGGGCTGGATGAACACAGCAGGTCAAGCAGCATCAGAGGAGCAGGAAAACTTGACGTTTCGGGCCTAAACCCTTCATCAGAAATGGGGGAGGGGAAGAGGGTTCTGAAATAAATAGGGAGAGAGGGGGAGGCGGATAGAGGATGGATAGAGGAGAGGATAGGTGGAGAGGAGGCAGACAAGCTGAAGAGGCGGGGATGGAGCCAGTAAAGGTGGTGTAGGTAGGGGGGTAGGGAGGAGATAGGTCAGTCCAGGGAGGACGGACAGGTCAAGGGGGCGGGATGATGTTAGTAGATAGGAGATGGGGGTGTGGCTTGGGGTGAGAGGAAAAACAGGTTAGGGAGGTGGAGATGAGATGAGCTGGTTTTGGGATGCGGTTGGGGGAGGGGAGATTTTGAAGCTTGTGAAATCCACATTAATGCCATTGGGCTGCAGGGTTCCCAGGCTGAATATGATTTGCTGTTCCTGCAGCCTTCAGGTGGCATCACTGTGGCATTGCAGGAGGCCAAGGATAGCTGGGGGAGTCTTGATTGTAGTGCCTGGGGGTGCCTGCGCATTCTAAGGATGCCTACCCTGAAGAAGTTACCCTCCGGACAAACCTCAGGGAATCTCTCTCCCACTGCAACTCTCTCATCACCTCTTTGGCCTTGAAACTGCTCGACCACGTCCTGAAGCAAACCAGGTACCACAGCCACATCACCTTTCTTAGTACCTGCCTACGGAACCAGATCATCCCCAATGGACTACAATCCACATTCAAGCTTTCCCAATTTGGCCCCAACCGTGACAATATCTACATGGAGGACATTGAGACCCTCCAGAAGCGCTTCTCCCTACGACTCCTGAAACACACACTTGCAGCAATGCGCAGGCACCTCCAGGCACTACAATCAAGACTCCCCCAGCTATCCTTGGCCTCCTGCAATGCCACAGTGATGCCACCCGAAGGCTACAGGAACAGCAAATCATATTCAGCCTGGGAACCCTGCAGCCCAATGGCATCAATGTGGATTTCACAAGCTTCAAAATCTCCCCTCCCCCAACCGCATCCCAAAACCAGCCCAGCTCATCTCCACCTCCCCAACCTGTTTTTCCTCTCACCCCCATCTCCTATCTACTAACATCATCCCGCCCCCTTGACCTGTCCGTCCTCCCTGGACTGACCTATCTCCTCCCTACCCACACTCACCTTTACTGGCTCCATCCCCGCCTCTTCGACTTGTCTGCCTCCTCTCCACCTATCCTCTCCTCTATCCACCTCCCCCTCTCTCCCTATTTATTTCAGAACCCTCTTCCCCTCCCCCATTTCTGATGAAGGGTTTAGGCCCGAAACGTCAAGTTTTCCTGCTCCTCTGATGCTGCTTGACCTGCTGTGTTCATCCAGCCCCATGCTTGTTATCTTAGATTTAGTGTAGTTTTTTTGTCCATGCAGACTCAGCAGTCAAAGGACATCTTCTGTACCGTACTAGTCTATGAAATATTCACCAATCCTACTCACAAACAGTTTCATTCCCAGCACTCACGTCACACTGTGGTTTGTGACGTCTCTCTGCCCTTGGTCTCATTGCAGCTCAGTGTCTTGATCCATGACTATTATCCTCACCCACTCTAGAGATTTTACATCCTGCAGTAAACCATGAAGCACATCTGTCCCCCTTTGCATCGAATTCCCACATTGCACCAAATTCCTAGTTTCACTCAACGTCTCCTTCACACTAAACACGCTCTTCTAACATCTGTTTTAATGAAATGACCCTCATCCTTTAAAATTCCAGGAAATACAACCCTAACCTGCACAATATCTCCTTGTAACTTAACCCTTAGTGTTCAGGTATCATTCTGGTAAAATAATACCACAAGTCATTAGAAGTAAATATCACCACCCTGTGGTGCTGTGCCTTGAAGTGCTCAGGGGGTGACTGTGGGTACAGTCTAACATTGGGCTTTGTAAAACTGGGCACAAGTTCTGTATCTACAGAACTGGGAGACAACAGGATGAGATGTGTATTTCATTTTTTTTTAAACGATCTCCTGGATTGCCTCAAGAACAATTAAAGAGGTGATAATTTCTAGCCTTTGTCAATACTACATAGAAAACAACTGCAGGTGAAGGGCATTCAGCAGTTTGAGCCTGCACTGCCATTCAATGTGATCGTGCAATCTCAGTATCTCATTCCCACTTTCTCTCCACGCCTCTAGATTCCTTGAGCTGCAAGGGCCATGTCCAGCTCCCTTTCAAATATATCTAATGAACTGGCCCCAAAAGCTTCCTGTGGGAGAGAATTCCACAGGTTCACAACTCTCTAAGCGAAGAAATTCTTCCTCATCTCAGTCCTGAATAGCTTACCCCTTATCCTTAGACTGTGACCCATAGTTCTGGACATACCCAACACTAGGGACCTTATTCCCACATCTAGCCTGTCCAGTCCCATCAGCATTTTATACGTATCTGGAATCAATCTGGTGACCTTCGAACACAGAACAGTACAGCACAGCACAGTACAGGCCCTTCGGCTCACGATGTTGTGCTGACCTATTATCCTACTAAGATCAATCTACCCCACATTTTACTATCCTCCATCTGCCTATCCAAGAGTCGCTTAAAGTATCTGACTCCACTACCACTGGAGGCAGCGTATTCCACACACCCACCACTCTGTGTGAAGAACCTACCTCTGACATTTCCCCATACCCTCCTCCAATCACCTTAAAATTATGTCCCCTCGTAATAGTCATTTCCGCCCTGGGAGAAAGTCTCCGACTATCCATTCTATCTATGCCTCTCATCCTTGCTGGCTCCCTCAATAAGAAGAATGTCCTTCCTCAGACTAGGAGGCCAAAACTACGCACAATACTCAAGGTGTGGCCTCACCAAGGCCCTGTATAACCGCAGCAAGACATCCTTACTCCAATACTCAAATCCTCTCCCAATGAAGGCCAGTATGCCATTAGTTTTCCTCACTGCCTTCGGCACTTACATGCCAACCTTCAGCAACTGTTCCACCATGACATCCAGGTCTCATTGCATCTCACCTTTTCCTAAACTGCCACCATTCAGATCATAATCTGCCTTCCTGTTTTTGCAACCAAAGTGGGTAACCTCATATTTCGTTTACCAAGTGCAGAACTGATCAAATTGAAGAAGAATGCTAAAAAACTCTCTCTATTTTTACAAAGTTACTGCGGTGCACGTAGGCCCCTGCTCCTACTCATCAGTAACTGGACTAAGAATTGTAAACTTGTAAATTGTAAACTTTTATCAATTTATAGCTTTTCTGTCCTAATACTCAGAGGATGAGTGTGTCTGACCCCTACCCTGCCACTCCTGAGCAGTTGTTCAGGATTATTATTTTGGTTATTAAAACAAAAAGACAAAGCCTCAGTTGTAACTTTTAATAATAAAGTGCAAAATTGTTCAGCCATTTGATGGTCAGAAGGCTAATGGCCTGCCCGTAGATTTTATCCCCACATGCTTCGGAGATAGCTCTCTCTTTCAAGGTGGTTATTTTTCAGGAGAGGTTGGTTCAGTCCTCATCCAGTGCCACGTCTACTCGAACTGTGTCACAGTAGAATTTGCCAGCATTGTCTGAGCCTCCAAACACCAGAAGTGTGTGACAGGACCCTGTGCTACAGTGACTCGAGTTCAGATACACCAGACTGTGACCTGTTCGTGGTACAGAGCAGAGTGTGGGGTGAGACAGACTGCTCCAACTGTAGGTCTCTGGTGAGGAGGTAGAAGAAAGAATAAAGATTAGACTCAGCATGTCAGGCTTAGGGTCACACCTGATGCTCAAACTGTCATGAGATGGATCTCCAGTCTAGCAGTCTAATTGAGAATCGAGCACGGTCCAATCTCAGAGACACCAACTCAGAGTTGAAACAGGTGCACAGCGTTTACTCCAGTTCTTTCTGTCTGCAAAAAGGGCCCAGCGCACTTATGTACAGACCACCCAGAACATAACGAGTGAGCCTGACTGATGAACCTAAATTAGTTGTCAGTGTAATTATTCACATACTTCGGATCACCCAACAAATATTGTCCAGTTGCAGATTTACAGTTGCCGTGTTAGACACTGTGGGGAGGCTGTTTCAGTTATGGTCAGTACCTCATTTTTTATGAGCAGCCGCAAGCACATACTGTTTGACCCAATCTGCCAGCCTTCAGGACGTATGGCCAGCGTATCTAGCATCACACCGGCACTAAAATGATTCTTTTTCGGCTTGAAAGCAACATCCACTTGTAGCAAACACTATTCATATTACTGCTGATTACCAGCAGTGTGAATCTACGAGTTTCACCGATTGCTCAGGCTTTCAAGATACCGTATCCTTCTGAGGGAGACAGGGCACTTTTCAGGAGCCAGAGTGACATCCTTAGGGCCTTTCTGAGTTTACATGCTGTACAGTGAGAAACAATCTAATGAGGGTCACCGTTATCGCACAGGATGGCTTTGACATGCCCTATTTCAGCCTGATGGACCATTTGTTCACATGCAATCTGTTCGTACATGACAATGTAGAAATCCCAGTATGGGGAGGGGGAGGGAGAGCGAGAGCGAGCGAATCCACAGCTTTGCAGACTGAAGCTACATCCATGACCTTACCTATATTGAAGATGAACAAATCCTGCAGGGCTCCACTCAGATTATGCCCACCACTGATCAGCACTTTGTTATCACACAGAGGAACGGCGGCATGGCAGCTAGAAAAAAAATTGCTTTGTCACCACATCTTTCACAACAAACACTCCCAAGGTAGAGACAGTATAGAACAAAAACAAAGTTGCTGGAAAAGGTCAGCAGGTCCGGCAGCACCTGTGAAGAAAAAAAAAACCAGAGTTAACGTTTCGTGTCAAGGTTGCGTTGGGTGTTTGGAAAAGTATTAATGTGGACCTGAGGGGCTCTATCCCAGAATGCCGAGAAAGGCAAGTGAAGGCATTGCTGGGAGATAGCAAGAACTGCAGATTTTGGAGACAGAGTTGATACAGCGTGGAGCTGGAGGAACACAGCAGGTCAGGCAGCATCAGAACAAAGAACAAAGAAAACTTACAGCCCAGGAACAGGCCCTTCGGCCCTCCAAGCCTGTGCCGATCCAAATCCACTGTCTAAACCTATCGCCCAATTCCTAAGGATCTGTATCCCTCTGCTCCCCACCTACTCATGCATCTGTCCAGACGCACCTTAAATGAATCTACCGTGCCTGCCTCGACTACCTCTGCTGGCAACGCGTTCCAGGCACCTACCACCCTCTGTGTAAAGTACTTTCCGCGTGTATCCCCCTTAACCTTTTCTCCTCTCACCTTGAACGCGTGACCCCTCGTTATTGAATCCCTCACCCTGGGAAAAAGCTTCTCTCTATCAACCCTGTCTATACCCTTCATGATTTTGAAGACCTCAATCAGGTCCCCCCTCAATCTCCTTTTTTCTAATGAAAACAATCCTAACCTACTCAACCTCTCTTCATAGCTAGCACCTTCCATACCAGGCAACATCCTCGTAAACCTTCTCTGTACCCTCTCCAAAGCTTCCACATCCTTTTGGTAATGTGGCGACCAGAACCGTACACAGTATTCTAAATGCGGCCGAACCAAAGTCTTGTACAATGTTAACATGACCTGCCAGCTCTTATACTCAATACCCCGTCCGATGAAGGCAAGCATACCATATGCCTTCTTGACCACTCTATCCACCTGTGCAGCCACCTTCAGGGTACAATGGACCTGAGCTCCCAGATCTCTCTGCTCATCAACTTTTCCCAAGGCTCTTCCGTTTACAGTATAGTTCGCTCTAGAATTAGACCTCCCAAAATGCATCACCTCACACTTGCCCGGATTGAACTCCATCTGCCACTTCTCCGCCCAACTCTCCAGTCTATCTATATTCTCCTGTATTCTTTGACAATCCCCTATGCTTTCTGCTACTCCCCCAATCTTCATGTCATCTGCCAACTTACTGATCAGACCACTTATGCCCTCTTCCAGATCAGTTATGTATATCACAAACAACAGTGGCCCCAGCACTGATGCCTGTGGAACACCACTGGTCACCTTTCTCCATTTCGAGAAACTCCCTTCAACTACTACTCTCTGTCTCCTGTTGCTCAACCAGTTCTTTATCCACCTAGCTAGAACACCCTGGACACCATGTGACTTCACTTTCTCCATTAGTTTACAATGGGGAACCTTATCAAACGCCTTACTAAAGTCCATGTAGATGACATCTACAGCCCTTCCTTCATCTATCAACTTGGTCACTTCCTCAAAGAACTCTATTAAGTTAGTAAGGCATGATCTCCCCTGCACAAAACCATGTTGCCTATCACTGATAAGCCCATTCTCTTCCAAATATAAATAGATTCTATCCCTCAGTACCTTCTCCAGCAACTTTCCCACCACTGACGTCAGGCTTACTGGTCTGTAGTTACCTGGAATATCCCTACTACCCTTCTTGTACAGGGGGACAACATTAGCAACTCAAGGGGGAGCAGGAAAGTCGACGTTTCAGGCCTAGACCCTTCATCGGGGCTGGGGATGGGGAGGGAAGCTGGGAAATAAACAGAGGGAGGAAGGATGGGGTTGGGGTTAGGTAGGTGGGATGGCAATTGGTGGATGCAGGTAGAGACAGTGGGGATTGGTCAGTGGGAAGGATGGGGTGGATAGGTGGGGAAGGAGATGGACAGGTAGCGTCAGGTCAAGGAGATGGGGGCCTTATTTGAAATCTTTATATCCTCTTCAGTTACACGAGAGGACCCAGAGGACCGGAGAATAGCCAATATTGTTCCTTTTATTTTTAAGAAGGGCAACAGGGATAATCTGGGAAATTACAGGCTGGCGAGCCTTATGTCAGTGGGGTTGGGAAATTATTGGAGACGATTCTTAGGGATAGGATTTACTCACGTTTGGAAAAATATGGACTTTTTAGTGATATGCAGCATGGCTTTGAGTTGGGGACAGTTGTGTGTCATCAACATGATGGAATTTATTTTGAGTAAGTGACAAAGATGATTAGTGAGGGTAGGTAAGTAGATGTTGAGTACATGGACTTTAGCAAGGCCTTTGACAAGGTCCGTCATGGCAGGCTGATACAGAAGGTGAAGTCACATGGGATCTGCAGTGAGCTGGTAAAACGGATACAGAACTGGTTTTGTCATAGAAGACAATCATGGTGGAAGGGTCTCAGACAAGATCTGTGACTAGTGGTGATCCACAGGGATCAGTGCTGAGGCCCCTGTTGTTTGTAACACAAATGATTTGGAAAAGATTGGAGGTGGTCTGATTAGTAAGTTTGCAGATGATACAAAGAAATGGGGAGCTATAGATAGTGAGGAGGATTGCCAGAGGATACAGCAGGATATAGATAGATTGGAAGCTTGGGTAGAGAAATGGCAGGTGGAGTTTAATCTGTACAATTGTGAAGTGGTGTGTTTTGGAAGATCTATACAGCCAATAGCAAAAACCTTAGAAGCATCAACATACACAGGGATCTAGGTGTACAGGTCCACAGTTCCCTGAAAGTGGCATCACAAGTGGATAAGGTGATCAAGAAGGCACATGGCATGCTTGCCCTCATTGGTTGGAGCATACAGCATAAAAATTGGCAAGTCATGTTGCAGCTTTATAGAACTTTAGTTAGGCCACATTTGGAATATTGTGCGCGGTTCTGGTCACTGCATTACCAGAAGGATGGAGGCTTTGGAGAAGGTATAGAAATAGTTTGCCAGGATGTTGCCAGGTTTGGAGGGTATTAGCTATTAGGATAGATTGGACAAACTTGGTTTGTTTTCACTTGAGCGTTAAAGGGTGAGGAGGTTAAGGTTAACGGGAATACAATGAAAGGAGATGTGAGGGGTAATATTTTTTAAAACACAGAGTGGTAATTGCCTGGAATGTGGAACAAAAGCAAAGTTGCTGGAAAAGCTGAGCAGGTCTGACAGCATCTGTGAAGGAGAAAACAGAGTTAACGTTTCAGGTCCGGTGACCCTTCCTCAGAACTGCTGGTGGCTGGGAAACGTCAGTTTATATGCAGAAAATAGGGAGGTGGGTGGGGTAGGGAGTAAACAATAGGATAGGGCCCAAAGAGAGAGAGAAAGACAGTTGGACAGACAAAGGAGTTGCTAACGATCAGGCTGTGAGGGTGAGTAGTTGTTAATGGGGATTGTTGGTGACTAACAACAGGGGGTGTGTAATGGCAGGCTATGTGGTAACAAGGCCTGTGGGTGGGGGGGGGGGCTGGGACATGGGAGAGTTTAGGGCCTAAAATTATTGAACTCAGTGTTGAGTCTGAAAGGCTGTAGGGTCCCCAAGCTTGGGCCTAAACTCTCCCATGTCCCAGCCCCCTACCCCACACACCAGGCCTTGTTAGCTCATACCACCTCCTTATTTTTTGCATATAAACTGACGTTTTCCCAGCCACTATCAGTTGAGGAAGGGTCACTGGACCCAAAACGTTAACTCCGTTTTTCCCTTCACAGATGCTGCCAGACATGCTGAACTTTTGCAGCAACTTCTGTTTTTGTTCCTGATTTACAGCATCTGCAGTTCTTTCGGTTTTTATTTGCCTGGAATGTGGATGCAGGTGGTGGGGGCAGATACAGTGGCAACATTTAAGGGCAGTCCTGACAGATACATGAATAAGCAGGGAATGCAGGGATACCGACTGCAAAGAGGCAAAAGGTTTTTGGTTCAGAAAGGCATCATGTGTTGGTGCAGTCTTGGCCAGCCAAAGGACCTATTCCTGTGCTGGACTGTTCTTTGTAAAACTTGTGACACTGTTCCCATCAAACACTCCAGGACAGGGACAGGACAAGGTTATATCCAGAGTAAAGCTTCCTTTACACTGTCCCCAAAAACTCCGAGCATAGATTAGGGAGAATCAAACCACAATATTATGCCCATGTCCAGATTTTGAGAAACACACCCAAAGATAATGCTGGCGCTGTTTGCCTTGTTAATCTGCACTGGCAATCCTGTAGATTCCATCAGCAACACAGTCACATTTAAGGAGCAGGGTCTGACCAGTGCTGGTTCACAGTGTTCAGACTCTACAGCTGTGCATTTCTCCCATTGCCCTCCCCAAGTGTGCATGTCGATGTCCTTCATTGGTACCTACCAGCGTGGAGGAGGAGGGGCTCGACCCTGGATGTTAATGTACTCCATGAAGCCTGGAAGAAAAGGGCAATGTCAGTTAAAAAAACAATTGACTTGTACAGGATCCTTCAACCAAAAATACAAACTGTCCCCACTTCCAGCACTCCCTGCACCAAACCATGATAACACCAGGAAGGGTCCTGACCCGAAACGTCAGCTTTTCTGCTCCTCTGATGCTGCCTGGCCTGCTGTGATCATCCAGCTCCACACTGTGTCACTCAAATGGCTGGTTTATGTCTAATGGAGATCACTTCACACAGAGCAGAGTAACTCTCCACTTCTTACTCCAAGGAAAGCTGTTGGGATTGGGAGTCCATTGAAAATTTCAAAACTGAGGTTGGAAATTTTTTTTTAAAAATTAGGGGTCACACAAACACGTGGGGACACAGGGCTCAGATTTAGATCATTGTCGAATTGAATGATGGAACATGTTCAAGGGGCTGAATGGCCTTCACCTGTTGCAGTTTTCGGAATCAGGAATCCTGGTGACAGCACCAATAATGTGATTCCACTGAGTAATTGTTGACAATCCAACAGACCCAAAGTCACATCTACTGAGACCAGACTTCTTTCTCCAACATCTTAAAAGCCAGAATGCAGATATTCAAACTCTCTGTGGTTACATATAAACACCCGATTCCCTGGGTCTATGACAATCAGTGCACTCCTGCACTTGGAGGTGGTCAATGTTTATATAGTACATACACACCACGCACACACTGGCGAAGTGTAGCGGGTCTAAAACATGTTCTCAAAATTTAGTGTAAATGGCTCAAACACCTTCACCAGAGGATCCCCGTGGTTTACTGTGACATTGGATGCACAGATTCAGGTTGATCAACCTCATTGAGTTACCACATACAACAACACCACTCCCTTCATTAGATTATCACAGAATTTTGCGTCTTTTCAAGTGTGAAAAGTTCTTAACTCCTCTTCCTATCCTCAAACATCCTCATCTTTGCATTTTGTAGCCCCTTTTGGGGGATTCAAAGCTATTAGAGGGACCAGTCCCTGGGGGTGAGTTTTTGATAGCTCCTCCCAACCTGTGCTTAAGCCTGAAACCCGAAGTCTCCTCACCGAGATCTAACACATGAAGGTCGTTCAGGAACACTCTGCTCCGACTGCCACCAAACAGGACGAGTTTATCTGCCAGGAGAGTGCCAGAGTGACTGCAGAGAGAAACAAAAGGGAGAAACAGCTAAACCGGATCACACTTCCACCAGTTGGAGCTGGCGTTCCCTCTGCCATGCTGCAGAATTCCGAGAGAGTAGGATTTCCGTCACAATACACCATTGCCCCATCAGACACCAAACATGTATACAGACTCCTGATTAACTGACCTGCCCACCAGATAATGGTATCAGCCCTGACTCAGAGGGAGCACTGTCATCAGAATCAGAATGTTGTGGGTTCAAGTCCCAACCCAGAGACCTGAAGCCATTCATGCAGCTGTATAGGGTCCTGGTGAGGCCACATCTGGAGTACTGTGTGCAGTTTTAGAACATAAGAACGAGGAGCAGGAGTAGGCCATCCGGGCCTTCGAGCCTGCTCTGCCATTCAATAAGATCATGGCTGATCTTTTCGTGGACTCAGATCCACTTACCCGCCCTCTCACCGTATCCCTTAATTCCTTTATTGTTCAAAAAAAAAATCTACCTTAGCTTTAAAAACATTTACTGAAGTAGCGTCAACTACCTCACTGGGTGAGGAATTCCATAGATTAACAACCCTCTGGGTGAAGAAGTTCCTCCTCAATTCAGTCCAAAATCTGCTCCCTCTAATCTTGAGGCTATGCCCTCTTGTCCTAGCTTCACCTGCCAGTGGGAACATCCTCTCTACTTCTATCTTATCTATTCCCTTCATAATTTTATACGTTTCTATAAGATCCCCCCTTAATAGTCTGAATTCCAATGAATATAATCCCAATCTACTCAGTCTCTCGTCATAAGCCAACCCCCTCAACTCCGGAATCAACCTAGTGACCCTCCTCTGCACCCCCTCCAGTGCCAGTACATTCTTTCTCAAGTAAGGAGACCAGAACTGCACACAGTACTCCAGGTGTGGCCTCACCAGCACCTTGTACAGCTGCAACATAACCTCTCTGCTTTTAAACTTAATCCCTTTAGCAATGAAGGACAAAATTCCATTTGCCTTCCTAATTATTTGTTGTACCTGCAGACCAACCTTCTGCGATTCATGCACAAGGACACCCAGGTCCCTCTGCATAGCAGCATGCTGCAACTTTTTACCATTCAAGTAATAATCCATTTTACTATTACTCCTACCAAAATGTATGACTTCACATTTATTTACATTGTATTCCATCTGCCAGACCTTTGCCCACTCACTCAATGTATCTATGTTCCTCTGCAAAGTTTCACAGTCCTCTGCACACTTTGCTCTGCCACTCAACTTAGTGTCATCTGCAAACTTTGACATCCTACATGTGGTCCCCAACTCCAAATCATCTATATAAATTGTAAATAATTGCGGTCCCAACACCGATCCCTGAGGCACACCACTAGTCACTGATTGCCAGCCAGAATAGCACTCATTTATCTTATGCAGCAGCCTCTTGTGCGGCACCTTGTCGAAGGCCTTTTGGAAATCCAGGTACACCACATCCACTGGGTCCCCATCGTCCACCTTGCTCGTAATGTCTTCATAGAATTCCAAAAGATTTGTGTGATTTTATCTTCACACTCTCCATCTGTATTCTAAATTCAACCATACTGTGATCACTCCTTCCAAGAGGATCCCTAACTATGACGTCATTAATTATTCCTGTCTCATTACACAGGACCAGATCTAGGATAGCTTGCTCCCTCGTCGGTTCCATTACATACTGTTCAAGAAAACTATCATGGATACGCTCAACGAACTCCTCCTCAAGGCTACCCTGACTGAGCTGGTTCGACCAATCTACAAGTAGATTAAAATCCCCCATGATAATTGCCGTACCATTTTTACAGGCATTAGTTATTTCTTTGTTTATCGCCCGCCCCAATGGGATGTTATTATTTGGTGGCCTATAGACTACGCCTACCAGTGACTTTTTCCTCTTAGAATTTCTAATTTCCACCAAAATCGATTCAACCTCATTCCCCGTAGAACCTATATCATCTCTCAGCACCACCCTGATGTCGTCCTTGAATATCAGAGCTACACCACCTCCCTTACCTTCCTGTGTGTCCTTCCGAATTGTCTGGTACCCCTGGATATTTAACTCCCAGTCGTGACCATCCTGTAACTTACTTGAGAAGGGATATACTAGCACTGGAGGGGGTGCAGAGGAGATTCACTCGGTTGATTCCAGACTTCAGAGGGCTGGATTATGAGGAGAGATCTTATAGAAATATATAAGATTATGAAGAGAACAGATAAGGTGGAGGCAAGGAGGTTGTTTCCACTAGCAGGTGAAACTAGGACGAGGGGGCATAGCCTCAAATTAAAGGGAAGCAGATGTAGGACTGAGGTCAGGAGGAACTTCTTCACCCAAAGGGTTGTTAATCTGTGCAATTCCCTGCCCAGTGAAGCGGTTGAAGCTACCTCACTGAACGTTTTTAAGGCAAGGCTAGGTAAATTTTTTAACAGTAAAGGAATTAAGGGTTATGGTGAGTGGGTGGGTAATTGGAGCTGAGTCTCAAAAAGATCAGCGATGATCTTATTAAATGGCGGAGCAGGCTCGAGGGGCCAGATGACCTACTCCTGTTCCTAGCTCCTATGTTCTTACGTTCATTTGCCAGGCTGACACTGACCCAGAGGTACTGCCTTTCATATCAGACCTGACACCAACAGCCCACCTTCCATCTCAGGAGGACATAGAGAATGTCACAGGCTTTATTCAAACAGCAGGGGAGATCTTTTTGGAGTCCTCAGGCAAACCTCAACCAACACCTGCTTGTGTGCAAATGGGTTCTAAGTCAAAAGAGCATGTGAACTGAGCCGAGATGACCATAACAAGCACCAGTAACTCACCGCCTGACTCCCCAAAGCCTGTCCACCATCTGCAAGGCACAGGTCAGGAGTGTGATGGAATACTCCCCACTTGCCTGGATGAGTGCAACTCCAACAACACAAGACGCTCAACACCATCCAGGACAAAGCCCACTTTATTGGCATCACTTCCACAGTGTCCACTCCCTCCACCACTGACGCTCCATATAGCAGCAGCGTGTACTATCTACAAGATACACTGCAGAAAATCAAAGATTCTGAGAAAGCACCTTCCAAACCCATAAACATTTCTATCTAGAAGGACAAGGGCAGCAGATATATGGGAACACCACTCCCTTCAAGTTCCCCTCCAAGCACTCACCATCCTGACTTGGAAATATATTACCGTGACTTCACTGTCACTAGTTTAAAATCCCGGAATTCCCTCCCTAAGGGCATTGTGGGTCACCCTACAGCACATGGACTGCAACAGTTCGAGAAGACAGCTCACCCCCAACTTCTCAAGGGGCAACTAGGGACAGGTGATGACGACTGGGCCAGCAACACTTGTCCCACGAGTGAATAAAATAAAAGCAGACGAAATACTCTGGAACTTAAAAAAAATCAAGATTATAAAGGAAATCAGACTGCCGTTAGAAACCCATTTGGTTGGCTCTGTCCTTTAGGGCAGGAGCCTGGTACCCAGATACAGATCTGACTCTAGTCTCCTTGCCAGTATGGTTAATCTAAGCATCCTCTGGTTCAAAACAGCAAGACCAGCCCCTGTGCTCAGGGAAAACTGGGGATGGATAATAAATGCTGGCCCATCCCACATTCCGACAGTGAGGAACTAAACTGGATGGATGCGACCATTCTCGGCCCTCTGCTGTGATGGGTGTGGAGGGTAACTCACCTGTACCGAGGGAGGGGTCTTTCACCCACCACAATGGGTTGGTACCAGATCTCATGCTCAGCGTTGAAGATGTACAGGGTGTTGCTGCAGCTTTCAGTTGTCAGTGGTGCTCGGCAAAGCAGCCCACCGAATACAAAGAGTTCCCGATGGAAAACCACCGCACTGTGATAGGCCAGCGAGGGCACTTTACCCCTCCCCTGAGAGAGCACAACGACTCCATTAACCAGATACAACAAGGTCACAGCAGCTTCAAAAGCAAATCTCTAAGAGACTTTAGACAAAAAAAAAACAAAATAACATCAAGTTACACAACGAGATGACTGGACTGGAAAATCATGTTTTTGAGGAGGACAGAGGCAGAGGGACATTCTGTAGTTTCCTGAGGATGCCCAAGAGACTGGAATCAGAGGAAGACAGAGGACTCAGAGGGGTGTGGCCATCAAAAGCCTTGGAAAAAATGGCATCAATATAAGTCACTGACAAAATCACACCAAGGCAGCAATTTGCCAAATTGTGGAATCCTTTATATCCACCCGAGAGCTTTTTTTTTTAAAGAAAACAACTTCAGTTTGACAGTGGACCCTGACCAACGATAGGGAATAAAGTTAAAGACCCTCCAGGTCTCGACAGGTAAATGTCAGCTGTGCTTCAGTGGAAGTAGCACATTTACCCGAGGGTGACAGACGGGTCAGCACCAAGGAGACATCACTTCCACATCTCCAGACCATGACCTCACGGTTCCAGTGAAGACCTAGGTTCCTGCCTCATCCACCAAACCAGGCACCACGCTCGGGGCAGAACAGCAAATTCTCACATCCCTTCAATTACTCCATCAATGACCTTAAATCTCTGGGCCCTGGTAACTAAGCTCTTCACTAAGGGAAAACAAATCTTTCCCACGCACTCTATACAGGCCCCTCATCACCATTCACACCTCAACTGTACAATGGGTGATCATCATCCAAACAGTTTCCTTTCCCCCCATTTTCAATTCACTTCACACAGGGGAGAGAGAAGTCCTCAAAGAAAATGATAAATGTACAATCTCCTTTAACAATCTCCTGATAAATGTCAGGTGATGATCAGCAAAAAGGAACAAGACAAGGGAGTGCTCAATGAATGGCAGGACACTGGGAAGGTCAGAGGAGCAGAGGGATCTTGCCCACAGATTCCTGAAGGTGGAAGGACAGGTTAATAGGGTAGTTATGAAGGCATACAGGATACTTGTCTTTATCAGTCAAAATACTGATTGTAAAAGCAGAGAGGTTATGTTGGAGCTGTACAGAGCTTGGGTTAAGCCTCAGCTGGAGTACTACGTACAATTCTGGTCACCGCATTATAGGATGTGATTGCGATACAGTGGGTGCAGAGGAGATTCACCAGGAAACTGCCTGGGATGGAACATTTCAGCAATGAAAAGAATCAGGATAAGCTCAGGTTGTTTTCCTTAGAGCAAAGAAAGCTGAGGGGGTTACCTGATAGAGGGATATAGGATTATGATGGTAATGGACAGACAGAGATGGAAATTAAAGAGCATTGAATAATTGAAAGCAGGCAGAACTGTCAGAGAGAAAGCTCAATGTGGGTAAGTGTGTTTGTGTTGGGTTCGGGGGAAGCATCTCCTTTGGGCATCAAACAAATGTTTCTACTTACAATTATGGAGGACCACTTCCAGGTCAAAGTGTCCAGAATGTAGACAGTATTGAAGTATTTCTCATCTTTCACCCCTCCAAAAATGTAGATGCGTTTGGTGTCAGGATCATAGGTGGCAGAGTGACCACAGACTCTCCGAGGGACTGGGATGCTTTTTGTTGGGGTCATCTCCAGGGGAAACCAGAAATTCTCACCATTGTCTGCTCAAAGTTCAAACAGAGAACATTAACATAGAAGAAAAATTAAAAGAAACAAAAAAATTACATATTTCCTATAAGGCCATAATACATGAAGTGGAAACAGGTAATTCAGCCCATCGAATCTGCTCTGCCAATCAATGAGACCACAGCTGATCTGATAATCCTCAACTCCACTTTCGTGCTTTTTCCCAACAATGCTCAACTCCCTTCCTGATTAAAAATCTGTCCATCTCAGCTTTGAATATACTTAATGAGCCAGCCTTGACACCCTCTGTGGTTTGAAAAAAGATCAGATTCCCTTCCTTCTGAGAGAGGAAATTCCTCCTGTTTTCTGTCTTTGCGAAGATGATACCCTCTGGTCCTAGACTCTCCCACAAGGGGAAACAACCTCTCAACATCTACCCTGTCAAGCCTCTTAAGAATTTCGTATGTTTTAAAAAGGCCTCTTCTCATTCTTCTAAACTCCAACGAGTACAGGCCCAACCTACTCTCTTCATAGGACAGTCCCTCCACATGTGGAATCAGCTGAGCGAACCTTCTCTGGACTGTAGTTTTGAGGAAGAATCACCAGACCCGAAACATTAACTCTGATTTTTCTCTTCACAGATGCTGCCAGACCTGCTGAGCTTTTCCATCAATTTCTGTTTTTCTTCTCTGGATGGCCTCTGGCCAAAAACTGTTCAGTTTTCTAGGTGTTCTGACTAGTGCCTTGTATAGTTTTAGTGAAGCCTTCTTTCTTTAAAAAAACAAACTTTATTCCCTCTGAAATAAAGGCCAGCAATCCATTTGTCCTCCTTATTCCCCACCAAACTTGGATGCTAGCTTTTGTTGATTCATGAATAAAGATTTCCAAAACCCTCAGTTCTGTAGCTTTCTGCAGTCTTCCCCTCACCCATTTTAAATGTCATCTTTGCGATAGTACATTCACTTTCCTCATCCAAATCAATAACATATCAAAAGTTACGGCCCCAGCACTGATTCCTATAGCATTCCATTAGTTACAGACAGCCATACTGAAAATGTTCCTTTATCCTAACTCTGTGATCTACAAGTTAACTAATCCTCTATCCGTACTAATATATAATCTCTAACACCATGGGCTCTTATAAGTAGCCTAATCTGTGGCACCCTAATCTGTAGCATTTTATCAAATATCTTCTGAAAATTCAACACCTTCCCCTGTAACCACAAGAGGTGCTACACCTGCTCCTACACCTCCCCCTCTCACCTCCATCTAAGGTCCCAAACAATCCTTCCAGATCCAGCAGAGATTCACCTGCACCTCATCCAACCTGATCTACCGTATCTGTTGCTCCGGATGTGATCTCCTCTATGTCGGGGAGACCAAATGCAGACTCGGGGACCGGTTCACAGAGCACCTGCACTCTACACACACCAATCAACCCAATCTTCCAGATGCCATCTGCTTTAACTCCCCCTCCCACTCCCACTCCCCTGGTGACATCTCCATCCTTGGCCTCCTGCATTCCACCATTCCATTGCCGGAGAGGGTAGTGAAGTCGCCTCATTAGGGGCATTTAAGCGGCTATTAGACAGGCATATGGATGATAGTATGAGGTAGGGGCAGAGGTTAGATAGACCTTAGGATTAGGGTAAAAGTTCGGCACAACATCGTGGGCTGAAGGGCCTGTACTGTATTGTTCTATGCATTGTCAGAGTGAGGCCAAACATAAATTGGAGGAACATACCTGATACTTCACCTTGGGAGCTTACAGCCCAATGGCCTGAATATTGAATTCACCAGCTTCAAAATCTCTCCTCCCCCAACCTGTCCATCTTCCCACTCACCTATCCGCTCCACCCTTCCCACTGACCCATCACTATAACCCCCTACCTGCATCCACCTTTCACCATCCCATCTACCTGTTCCCATCCCCACATCCTTCCCTCTATTTACTTGTGGGCTCCCCTTCCCCCTCCCCAGTCCTAACAAAGGGTTTCGGCCCAAAAGGTTGACTTTCTTGTTCCTCTAACGCTGTCTGACCTGCTGTGCTTTCCAAGCTCCACGTTTATTGACACGACATTACATCCACTGCTTCCCCACTTTCTATCCTGCTCGTTACTTCCTCAAAGAATCCTAGTAAATGTGTCAGGTATGTTTCCCCCTTCATGAAGCCACGCTGACTCTGCTTGATCATATTATGTGTCATCATATTATACTTTGCTACTACATCCTTGATAGCCAACTCTTAACATTTTCTCAATAATAGATGTTAAGCTAACTGGCCTATAGTTACCTGATTTATTTTTGTCTTTCTCCCAATTTAAATAAAGGTGTTACACTAGCAGTTTTCCAATCCTCTGGGACTTTTCCAGAACCTAAGGATTTCTGGAAGATTACTCCCAATGCATCCATTAGCTCTGTAACTGCTTCGTTTCATACCGTGGGATGCATCCCGACAGGTCTGCAAGACTTCACTGGGAGTGAGAGGGACCTGGTGGTCCTGAGATTTGCTTTAGGGTCATTTGAAGTCCAGTGAAGAACCCAGCAACCAGTGGTGGTGGTGGGAGGTCATGAAGAATTGTGAAGGATTACTTGTGGTTAGAATCTGTGAACTGTCACCATATAACATAACTAAAACTCCCTCTACACAAACGTCCCGAAACAAAATAAAACATTGATGTTACGAAGGAAGGGATAAAACGTACTTGGGAAACAGTCCAGTCCTCAGGATTCAATGGGATGTGCCTTTTGTTTCCCCAAGTCCTTCAGTTCTCTCATCTATTCCCTCAGGTTCTTTCGGTTCTTCACAGGAGGCACAGAGTGACTGGGTCACAAATGATAAAGTCTCTGACTTATTGGGTAAAAGTTACAGCTTACAGCAACTGGTGGGAGAAAACAATCTCTCTACAGAAGCTGTACAGTCAAAGGGACTTGTCACTGTATCGTACATACACCCACAAGCTGTTCAGCTAATGAGGAACCAGAGAATCGTCCTCAGGCTGGTAACCTTGACCTTTGGAATCCAAGGCTGATCACTAGTGCACAGACCAATAGCTATTTGTTGCCAGCCGAATGTTGCTTTGTACATGTGACCTGGTGCTGTGCCGTCTCTTTACACCACCCCCCCAACCGTTTGCAAAGCAACATAACTTACAATGAGTTTCAGTGATTTGCTTTTTAAAAATACAGCAATTCTTTCCTCAGTCCTTTGCTGTAAAATAATCCTTTACCCAGTTCAGCCCACAAAAGGAAAGTTAAAAGATTTTTTTTTAATTGCAATACAAGCCCATTTGGTTTGTTATTACAGTTGTTATCTGGTCTGGCCTCCATGTGACTTCAGACCCACAGCAAGGTGGTTGATTCTAAACTGCCCTCTGAAAAGGCCAAGCTAGTTACTCAGTTCACGGGTAATAAATGCTGGTCTATCCAGTAACACCTCATCCCACGAAAGAAGAATGTAAAAGGCTCAAAAGCATTTTGGGGGCAAGAGTGCCCTCGTGTTAATTTGAATTGAATCTGAAGATTCTGTTCTCTTGTTGTGGACTGCCCTAACAGGTAAAATAGTTTATCTCCATCAACCCTATTAAAACTTGTCATTTTAAACTGTTCAATTGGACCACTTCAATCAATTTCATTCCGATACTGAACAACACACAGGCAGAGTCTTGGAGACTGTTCTCAGTTGGAAGCCTCTATCACTGGAAGCATTCTGGTGAACCTGCTCAACCATCACCACCTCCTTCCTGATGTGTAGTGCCCAGAACCGATTGGAGTTTCTCCAGATTCCCGATGTCACTCACCAAGCTCCAGCCTCCACAGACCATCTTTACAGTAGCTCTTCGGTCCCCTTTCTCCTCCGATCAGAATCGCCGTGTCTGGGTCACTCAGGCACAGAGTCTGATTCCAGCGTGGACTTGGACAAGCTGCAAAACAGTGAGAGGGGCTGTCATCGGATAATTAACTGAAGGGGAAGGGTTTGCAGGATTACAGGGAAAAGGCAGAAAGGTAGCTCTCAGTGAGTTGCACTTTCAAGTGGGCCAACACCAACATGATGGGCCAAGTGGTTTCCTTCTGTGATTTTACCAATGCAAATAGTGACTCACTATCAGACAATGTTTGAGTGTCACATGTTTTCTGTCTTTTGCCAAGGGAATTGAATGAATCCCTTTGGGACAAACATTACTGCAGGGTTTCCATTCAGATGGCACAGACCCAGCCCCTGCGTACAGAGGGTGAGTGAATTATGGGGACCATCAGATTGTCACAACACAACCATGTGCGTACTTTATTCAAAGCACAACCCTAAACGCTTCCCATTAGGTTGTGAGCAAGTCCATGGGTAGCAGGAAACCGGCCTGCACCCCCCACCCGGCCCTAGACCATAGGTAAAGGAAAGTTGCTTGGATTTAGTCTGAAAGTTGTAACGAGGACTCACTCACCCTTCAGTCTCTTCACATCAGCATTACTCCCTAGGACAGAAACAGGAACAGGAGTCAACAAAAAGGTCATCCCCACATCCCATAATATGCTACTCAAAATGGCAACACACCAAATCTTCAGCCAGCCCTCTGTGGTAGGGGGCTCAGTCCAGGATATTTGAAGGACTTGGAAACTCCCAGATTACCGAATATTGAAAAGGCTGTCCTTCCCTACAGTGTAGGGAACATTCCCTCAGCCCTCCGCCCAAACAGACTATTAAAACTCTCACCCAACTCAAATCAATTTTGGTTTGAAAGTTTTCAACCAGCACCCCCACTTCTCCCAGAATCAATTTTGAGCAAGAGAGTTTCTCATTGTCACTCCCATCCGTGAAAAGGCATTTCTCAACATCACCCCAGCCCCCAAACAGTTTGGCATGGGTTTGAGTTTGTAACAATTTTTGCCCTTAACCTGGACTGGTTCCCCTTCCCACTTTCTCAAAACAAATCTACAGTCTACCAACTCCTTTGACCATCTGAAATATCTCTGTGACATTGCCTTTGGAGCAGGTGACCTTGCACGGTCACACCATCCACTCAACAGGCACAACTAGAGCTTCACAGGCACAAACAGAAATGGCTGGAAAAGCTCAGCAGGTCTGGCTGAATCTATTGAGAAAGAGAGCACAGTTAATGTTTTAGGTCTAGGGATCCTTTTTCAGAACGGATTGTAGCTTGGAAAAGGTTGGTATATATGTTAAAGGTGAGCTGTGGGAAGGAGTAAACAATAGGTAGAGATGGAGCCCATAGACAGAGAAAAAAACAGTTGAACAAAGGAATGGGTGAAGGTCAGCCTGGGAGAATGAATGGGGACCATTAGTGGCTGACAAGGTTGTGTATGTAGCAGTTCATGTGATGGCAAGGCCTACTGCATGGGAGTTGGGGTAAATTCATGGAAGATGGTGCTCAGGCCCTAAAATTATTGAACTCAATATCGAGTCCCGAAGGCTGCAGGGTGCCCATGCAGAAAACGAAGTGCTGTTCTTTCAGCTTGTGCTGACCTTCGCTGCAGCACTGTAGCGAGCCTCAGATCACTTTGTGGAGTGGCGAAGTTCTGTCTATAAAAACAATGCTAATTTCCTGTTGCCCGTCACTTCAACACGCTACCATGGTCCCCGGCCAGCATCTGTCTCAGGCTTGCTGCAGTGCTCCAGTGTACTTCATTTTCCACTTAGACACCTTGCGGCCTTCAGGACTCAACATCGAGTTCAACAATTCCAAAGCCTGAGGCACCTTCTCCCATGTCCTTACCCCAACCCACCACATCCCAGGCCTTGTCATCACACCCATTCCATTGTCAGCTACTTATGGTCTCCATCAGCAGCTATTTATTCTTCCAGGCTGACCTTTATCCTTTCCTTTGTCAGCCCAACTGTTTTTTCCTTAGTTTCTGGGCTCCATTTCCACCCACCGTGCACTCGTCTCCCCTCCCCACGATCCCACCTTCAGCAATATACACCAATCTTTTCCTCGTCACAATCAGTTCTGACGAAGGGTCACCAGACCCAAAAAGTTAACAGATTTCTCTCCACAGATGCTGCCCAGCTTTTCTAGCAATTTCTATTTGTTTCTGACTTCCATCATCTGTAATTCTTTGGTCTTTTTTAAAATATTCACAGCTTCACCTAGCTCATCGGAAGAGTCTGTCTCCTTTCCAGAAGATTCCGTGTCCTTTCCAGAGGAGTCCGTGTCCCCTAACAGAGCAAGAAATGGCACCTGAGGATGGGAAGCCTCGATCTTTGGGGCAAAATTCAGGCTCCTCTCTTGCTGTATCTGGGAATGGCTGGTCTGAGGCTGCAAACAAGACCAGAATGTTAGTGTAGTACCACAGATCACCTCTTCCCTCTTCCCCATCTGACATTTCAGTGTCTCCCGCACAGACAGATCAAAAAGGTTTGACTGGGAGCATACCCTAGGAGGGGGACATTGGAGACAGGGGAGTTTGGGGAAAATCATTAGAATGAGAGCTGTAAGAGTGAAATTAAAAGCAAGGGCTGTACAGTCTAAACTCGAGTCCCCTAGAGGATAAAAGATTAAAGGATGGCCAAATTGATGATGATCAAATAAGTTACAAGGATAGAGAGAATTTTTTATTTTGAGGGGGAGAGGGAGCTAAATTCCTCACACGGAGCGAGGATGGAAATTGAGAATTCCTTCTCCGGAGATACTGATGACCATTTGGACCCGACATCAACCAGATTACGAGAGTCTTCTTGGGCAAGAGTATCAAAGGATATGGACCTCAGGTGGGAAAGTGGAGCTGAGGTACTTATTGACTGAATGGAAAACCAGTTCGAGGGGATGAATGGCCTGTTTCGGCTGTTCTCAAAGTAACATTCTATACATACCTTATTAATATTTAGACATTAAAGTTTTAAATTCTGTAAACTGAAGCAGTTGGGGGTTAAATTCCACGTGAAACTTGATAAAGGGGTCAGGAATCAGTTGGATACAAGGAAGAATGGGATACAAGCTGAACAGGGAAGAATTGATTCTGAATGCATATTCACACAGGGAAATCACATTTCCTATCCCAAATACTACTTTGGAAGCCTTTTCTGGGGACTTACGAGTGCAGAGAGACAGGGGATAAATCGGGAGACATCATCGAGGAGATCAGACAGAGCATCATCCAGGGCTGGGCGAGTCTTCACAGGAACCACAGGAGTGCTGCTCAAGAAATCCACCCTCTTCAACTAACAAACAAAATACACCATTTTTAAACATTCCATTCACAGAACATGGCTGGGCCAGCATTTGTTTCCCGTCCCAAGTTACCCCTTGAGAAGGTGGGGGTGAGCTGCCTTCTTGAACCGCTGCAGTCCTCCTGCTGTGGGTTAACCCACAATGCCTTTAGGGAGGGAATTCCAGGATTTTGATCCAGTGACAGTGAAGGAATGGCAATATATTCCCAAGTCAGGATGGTGGTTGACTTTGGGAGGGGGGGGGTGGTGGGGAGACTTGCAAGCAAAGGGGGGAGGTGTTGGAAGGAGTTGTCTAAGGATTTTTGGTGAAATTTTGCAGTGCATCTTGTAGACGGTACACACTGCTGCGACTGAGCGTCGGTGGTGGATGGAGTGGATGTGGTGCCAGTCGAGCGGGCTGCTTTGTCTTGGATGGTGTTGAACTTCAGATATTGCTAGATAACAAATGCTGACTTGTATTAACACAGCATTTTCCTCAAAGCTCTTTATAACTAATTAGATACTTTCCAAAATGCCACTACTGTTCTCATCTAGGAAACTCAGCAGCCAATTTACACATAGCAAAATCCACAAACAGCACATTGATAGTGATTGTGACGTAGCTTGGTGTCTAAATACTGTCTGAACACGAGGATAATACCACTAATTCTTTGAAAAATAACATACAACCTTTAATATCCACCTGACTGCAAAGCTCAGTTTAACATCTCAACTGAAAAATGGCATCTCCAACAGCACAGCACCCTCTACGGGTTGAATTCTCACTATTGGAGATAGTCATAACCTGACATTTGCGTGGTGCCAATGTTACTTGCCACTTGTTAGCCCATGCGTGTATATTGGCCAGATCTTGTTGCATGTGAACATGGACTGCTTCAGTATCTGAAGAGTCTTAAATGGTGCTGAACATTGCGCAATCATTGGTGAGCACCCCCACTTCTGACCTTAAGATAGAGGGAAGGTCATTGATGAAGCTGAAGACGGCTGGGCCTAGGACACTACCCTGAGGAACTCCTGCAGAGACGTCCTGGAGCTGAGATGACAGACCACAAACAACCACAACAATCTTCCTATGTGCCAGTAGGACTCCAAGGACCGAAGAGTTTGCCCCCGATACCCATCGATTCCAGTTTTGCTCGGGCTCCTTGATGCCACTCTCGGTTGAATGCAGCCTTGATATCAAGGGCTGTCACTCTCCCTCACCTCACCTCTGGAATTCAGCTCTTTTGTCCATGTTCGAACCGAGGCTGTAATGAGGTCAGGAGCTGAGTGGCCCTGGCGGGACCCAAACTGGGCGTCACTGAGCAGGTGCTGCTTGATAGCACTGTTACTGACACCTTCCATCACTTTACTGATGATCAAGAGGAGACTGATGGGGTGGTAATTGGCCAGGTTGGATTTGTCCTGCATTTTGTGTACAGGACATACTTGGGCAATCTTCCACATTGTCAAATAGATCCCAGTGTTGTAACTGTACTGGAACAGCTTGGCTAGGGGAGCGGCAGGTTCTGGAGCACAAGTCTTCAGTACTATTGCCGGAATGTTGTCAGGACCCATAGCCTTTGCAGTATCCAGTGTCTCTAACTGTTTGTTGATATCATGTGGAGTGAATCAAATTGGCTGAAGGCTGGTATCTGTGATGCTGAGGACCACTAGAGGAGGCCGAGATGGATCATCCACTCGGCACTTCTGGCTGAAGATTGCTGCAAATGCTTCAGCCTTATCTTTTGTACTGATGTGCTGGGCTCTTCCATCATTGAGGATGGGGATATTTGTGGAGTTGCCTCCTCCAGTGAATTGTTTAATTGTCCACCACCATTCACAACTGGATGTGGCAGGACTGCAGAACTTAGATCTGATCTGTTGGTTGTGGGATCGCTTAGCTCTGTCTAGCACTGGCTGCTTTTGCTGTTTGGTGCGCAAGTAGTTGTGTTTAGTGGCTTCACCAGGTTGATACCTCATCTTCAGGTATGCCTGGTGCTGCTCCTGGCATACCCTCCTGCACTCTCCATTGAACCAGCGTTAATCCCCTGGCTTGATGGTAATGGTTGAGTGGGGGATATGCCGGGCCATGAGGTTACAGATTGTGCTGGAGTACAATTCTGCTGCTGCTGATGGCCCACAGCACCTCATGGATGCCCAGTCTTGTGTTGCTAGATCAATTCTAAGTTTGTCCCGTTTAGCACGGTGATAGTGTCTCCAATTGGGTGGCACTAAGAAGCTGAAGAGGATTAAATAAAATCCCAGCCTCAAGGATAGAGCAGGTGGGGTGGAACTAACTGGACAGCAATTTCCAAGAGCCATCCCCTACACAGTGGGCTGAATGGTCTTCTTTTGTACAGTGAAAATATTTGATTCAAAGTGCCGAAAGGGTCCACCTGCTGTTTTCCAGATGTAGCACTGACAGACAGGAGTGTTTTACATTCAGGATCTCAGCACCTATAGTCCTTACTGCAATTAGCGTGTACATCTCATCACTTCCTACCTGTCTATTGAGAATCAGGGAGAGAGTTCCATGGCCTCCTCTCTCAGCCTTGGCATTGGCAGCTGCCATCAGGTCTCTCCTCCACTCTCCCTGCCATACCAGGCATCTGGGGAATACAAAACAAGACCACCATTCATCAGGACAATGCAGCAGTCAGGAACCCAAGCCAGAGACACTGATCACGTGAGCCCACATTCCCTCCACTCTGCTGGCCAATCTGTCACTTCAACCCTTCAAAAAGATTCAGCTTCTTAAAGTCTTACCAGCTGTGTTCTAATACACAGCATATCCCGTTGGTTCATTTCCCCCTGCACTGGCTTGTCATTAAATCAACCTTGATTTTTAAAACGTCATACCAATTTTCAAAAATCTCCATAGCCTCTCCACTCCCTATCTCTGTAAACACCTCCAGCTGTGCAACCCTCTGGTATCAGCACTCGCCTACTTCGAATCTCTTGAGGATCCCTGATTTTAACTACTCCAAGATTGGCGGCCATGCTGGCGCTTGCCTGGAATTTACTCCCTAAACCTCTCCTCCTCCACAACAGAGTTTGCATGTTTAAGAGTCTCATTAAACAAGTTTTGGTCATTTGCCCTATTATTGTAAGTGACTGTGTCAGAGGAGATACTACTGAATTACCTTGAGATCTTTTGGTCAGGTATTACAAAATCCCAGGTAAGCTCAGCCACTCACAGTTAACACTGAAGTCTGATGATACCATCGAGCAGTATTCTGACTGGGCCTAAAGTTTTCACCTCGGCACTAACCTGGTCACCCCAACAGTGGACTCCTTCTTCGGTGAATGTATTTCTTGTTGGTTCCTTTCATCTAAGGGCGTTTCACTATGGAGGTATCGCTGCAGTTAGCTGGTCTATATTGCTTAGTGGCTCCAATAAAGAAGGTCCTTCACTGTCAAGCCCAGGTTTCTCTCTCATTCCCTCAAAGAGGAGCTATTCCAGCCCAGGTCCAATCTTTAGAAATATTCCCTGCTCCTCTGAGTGACCACAGCTGGACGTGAGGCTCGAAGTGGGTCTGAGAACACAGACCATTATTGGTCCTCAGCATCTGGCTGCCTCTGGATGTGGTTCACAATGAGTTCATGTGTTGATTGCAAGATCTGACAGCACAGCAGTTCCCTCTCAACTTTGCCTTTAGCCACTTCTACGCTATTGAACTCTCAATGCAATAGCCAGCCTCGGTATCATCAGCAAACCCAAACATCAGGAACCAAGCCTGACAAAACCAGACTCGAACTCAAGTGAAACACTTTTCGTTGCCACGTAAGTTCTTGTGAGATGAGGCACTCAAATACAATTAATATTCACGCATCCCTCAAGCACCAGCACTCAGTGTCTGATATCCAGCGCAACACCTACCGAACACAATGAGTCTTACCTTGCCGCTGAGGAAAGCATTCCAATTCGCTGGGGTTTTATCTCAGGGCTCACTGACACCTCCGCTGAAAGAAAGGTCTCCTCTATGGACATGTCCCAGTTTCCAAAACCAAAAACAACCAGGTGCTTTGGCAGGGGCAGCACTAACTGGCAACGGAACATGGAGCCATTGTGCTCTCTATAAGGCAAGAGACAGAAGTGAAAGCAAGTCAAAACTCTGAGCTGGTCTACAGCTAGCTCCAACACAAGGCTGCACAGCCTTCACACTCCAGCTTTGTGGTTGGGAAACCTCCACAGTAGGAGAGGAATTTTTTTTTGATAATTTTAATTCAGTTCAAAAATCTACAATAGAAAAATCTAGTTCCAGTAAATACAACCATGAGGTGTTAGATTGCCATAAAACCCCAGTTGGTTCACTGCGGTCTGTAAAAAAGGAAAACTTCCCTCCTCACCTACACATTACTCCACTTCACTGACGGCTTTTTGATGAAGTGATGAAAATGATTGATGAGGGTAAGACTGTGGATGTAATCGACACGGACTTTACTAAAGCATTTGAGAAGGTCCCTCGTGGTTGGCTGGTCCAGAAGATTAAGTCACCTGGGATCCAGTGAGTTTGTAAGTTTGATACAAAATTGGCTTGATCATAGAAGACGGAGGGTAGTTATGGAAGGGTATTTTTCTGACTGGAGGTCTCTGACCAGCGGTGTTTCACGTGGATCAGTACTGGGACCTCCAGTTTCTATAAGTGATCTGGATGGAAATGTATGTGTTCTGATTAGTGAGTTTGCAGATAACACGAAAATTGGTGAAGTTGTGGATAGTGAGAAACGTTGTCGAAGGCTATAGCGAGATGTTGATCAGTTGGAAAGTTGGATGGAGAAATGACAGATGAAGTTTAATCTGGGCAAGAGTGAGATAGAATCATACAGTAATACAGCATAGAACCAGGCCCTTTAGCCCAAATTGCTCCATGCTACCCACTCAGCTAGTTCCAATTGCTCACATTTGGTCCGTACCCTTCAAAACCCTTCCCATCCATGTACCTATCCAAATGGTTTTTAAATGTTGCTATTGTACTTGCTTCAACCGCTTTTTCTGGCAGCCCATTCCATATACACATCACTCTCTGTGCAAAGAAGTTGCCCCTCAGGTCCTTCTTAAATCTTTCCCCTCTCACCTTAAACCTATACCCTCCAGTTTTCAATTCCCTAAGTCTGGGGAAAAGACTATGTGCAATATTGAATGCCGATATGCAGCCAGTCTTACTTCTGCAGTGGGTAAATTATTGTAGAGGATTCTGAGAGATAGTAGTTATGATTATTTGGAAAGGCATAATTGGATAAGAAATAGTCAGCATGGCTTTGAGAGGGACAGGTCATGCCTCACAAGGCTTATTGAATTCTTTGAGGATGTGACTAAACACATCGATGAAGGTAGAGCAGTGGATGTGGTGTATATGGATTTTAGCAAGGCATTTATAAGGTGCCCCATGGTAGGCTCATTCAGAAAGGAAGGAGGCATGGGATTCAGGGAAATTTGGCTGTCTGGATACAAAACTGGCTGTGCAATTGAAGACAGAGAGCGGTAGTAGAAGGAAAGTATTCAGCCTGGAGCTCAGTGACCAGTGGTGTTCTGGGACCCTTGCTCTTTGTAATCTTTATAAATGACTTGGATGAAGAAGCGGAAGGGTGGGTTAGTAAGTTAGCCGATGACACGAAGGTTGTTGGAGTTGTGGATAGTGTGGAGGGCTGTTGTAGGTTGCAACTGGACAATGACAGGATTCAGAGCTGGGCAAAGAAGTGGCAGATGGAATTCAACCCAGAAAAGTGTGAAGTGATTCATTTTGGAAGGTCGAATTTGAATGCAAAATACAGGGTTAATGGCAGGATTCTTGGCAGTGTGGAGGAACAGAGGGATATTCTGGTCCATGGCCATAGATCCCTCAAAGTTGTTACCCAAGTTGAAAGGGTTGTAAAGAAGGTGTGTGGTTTGTTTACTTTCGTTGGCAGGGGTATTGAGTTTAGGAGCCGCGAGGTTATGCTGCAGCTCTGTAAACCCCAGTTTACAGAGTGTTCAGTTGGAATATTGTGTTCAGTTCTGGTCCCCTCATTATAGAAAGGATGTGGAAGCTTTAGAGAGGGTGCCGAGGAGATTTACCAGGATGCTGCCTGGACTGGAGGGCAGGTCTTATGAGGAAAGGTTGATGGAGCTAGGGCTTTTCTCTTTAGAACAACGACGGATGAGAGGTGACTTGATAGAGGTGTACAAGATGATGAGAGGCATAGATACAGTGGATAGCCAGAGACTTTTTCCCAGGGTGGAAATGACTATGATGTGGGGACATAATAATAAGGTGATTGGAGGAAGGTATAGGGGAGATGTCAGGGGTAGGTTCTTTGCACAGAGAGTGGTGGGTGTGTGGAATGTGCTGCCGGCAGTGGTAGTGGAGTCAGATATATTTAGGGACCTTCAAGGTACTCTTGGATAGGCGCATGGATGATAGTAAAATGTAGGGTATGCGGGGTAGTTTGATCCTAGTAGGATAGTATGGCACATCATGGGCCGAAGGGCCTGTACCGTGCTATACTGTTCTATCCTATCTATGTCCTCATGATTTTATACACCTCAATAAGGTCACCCCTCATTCTCCTACATTCCAAGGAGAAAGTCCTATCCTGGCCAACCTCTCCCTATAACTCAGGCCTACTAGTCCTGGCAACATCCTCTTTCCTATAACAGAGTGACCAAAACCGTGCACAACACTCCAAGTGCAGCCTCACCAATGATTTATACAACTGTAACATAATGTCTCAGCTCCTGTACTCAATGCCTTGATCAATGAAGGCCAGCATGTTAAATGCCTTCTTCACCATCCCGTCTGGCTGTGAAAGCAGCTTCAATGAACTATGTACTTATACTCCTACATCCTCTGTTATACAGTAAATGGTAAGGTCCTGAGGAGTATTATAGAAGTCCTACCTTGGATTGACTTTCCAAAGTGCAACACCTCACTTATCTGTATTGAATGGTGCTTCCCAATCCTCAGCCCTCTTCCTCATCTGATCAAGATCCCTCTGTAATTTTTGATAACCTTCTTTGCTATCAACGATACCTCCTAATTTTGTACCATTCGCAAACTTACTAATCATGCCTTGTACATCCACATCCAGATCATTTATGTAAATAACAAATAACAAAAGTCCCAGCACTGACACCTGTGGCCTACCACTAGTTACAGGCCTCCAGTCCAAGAAACATCCTTCAACCATCGAGCCAATTTGAAATCCAATTAGCAGCTCTCCCTGGGTCCCACGCGACCTCACCTTCATAACTAGCCTTCCATGTGGGACCTTATCAAAGGCCTTACTAAAGTCCACATAGACAACATCCACTGCCTTACCCTCGGCCATTTTCTTGGTTACCTCTTCGAAAAACTCAAAGATTTGTCAGACATGACTTCCTGTGCACAAATCCATGCTGACTATCCCTAATCAGACCTTGACTATCCAAACGTTTGTTGATTCTGTCCCTCAGTATCCTCTCCAATACCTTGCCTACCACAGAGGTCAGGCTCACTGGCCTGTAGTTCCCTGGCTTGTCATTGCTTCCTTTCTTAAACAGTGGAACAACATTAGCCACCCTCCAGACTTCTGGAACTTCACCAGTGGCTAAAGATGAAGCAAGATCTCTGCAAGGGCCTCTGCAATTTCTTTCCAGCCTCCCAGAATGTCCAAGGATGGACTTGATCAGTCCTGGAGATTTATCCAGCTTAATGGGCTTTAAGGCTGCAAACACCTCCTCCCTGGTAATATGTGTGCAGTCCAAAACATTCCCACTTCTTTCCCTTATTTCCTTAGCATCCATGATTCTCTCCTCAGTAAACACTGAGGAGAAATATTCATTGAAAATCTCCCCCATCTTCCGTGGCTCCGCACATAGACGGCCATGCTGATCTTTAAGGGGACCTAGTCTCTCTCTGGCCACCCTTTTATTCTTAATATAGCTATAGAACCTCTTGGGATTATCTTTAACCTGATCTGCCAGATCCATCTCATACCCTCTTTTCATTATTCTGATTTCCTTCTTGAGTATGGTCCTACACTTTTTATTGTCACCTAGGGATTCACTTGAGCCCGATAGCTTAAACCCAATGTCTGCCGCCTTCTTGATGCATTTTGGGAAGTCAATTGCATGAGCAAAGTCTACAGTAAATGGCAGGACCCCGATGAGCATTGATTACAGAGGATAAGGTCACAAAGAAGGTATATGGCATGCTTGCCTTCAGGGGTCAGGGCACAGAGTATAAAATTTGGCAAGTCATATTGCAGCTGCATAGAACTTTAATTAGGCCTCATTTGAGGTATAATTTGCAGTCTGGTTACCACACTATAGGAAGGATGTGGAGTCTTTGGAGAGCGTGCAGAAGGGGTTTACCAGGATGCTGCCTAGATTGGCAACTATAATGAGAGGTTGGACAAATTTGAATTGTTTTTGCTTGAGTGTCTGAGGCAGCGACCTGAAAGAAGGATATAAGATTATGAAGGTATGGATAGGATGGATAGTCAGAATCATTTTCCCAGGGTGGGAATGTCAAATACAATGGGGCACAAGTTCAAATGAGATGGTTAAAAGGTTTAAGGAGATGTGCAAGGCTAGTTTTGTTTTACACTGAGGGTGGTAGGTGCCTGGAACACATTGTCAGGAGAGATGGTAAAAGCAAATCGAATAGCAAAACTTAAGAGACATTTAGTCAGACTCATGCAAGGAGTGGAGGCATGTGGACCATATGCAGGCAGATAGGATTCGTTTAGAATGGCATCATGGTCAGCACAGAAATGGTCAGCCAAAGGGTCTGTTCTTCTGCTGTAGCGTTCTGTGTGTCATTCTCTGATGTGGTTTAGAAAGCTCCCCAGTTATATCAATGAAAGAATAAAAAAAATGCTACAGATGCTGGAAAACTGAAATAAAAGAGCGCTGGAGAAACTCAGCAGGTCTTGCAGCATCTGTTGAGAGAAAGAGAGTTAACATTTCAAGTCCAATATGATCCAAAGTTCTTAAGAGTTTGTCAGTTTCTCTATCCACAGATACTACCAGATCTGCTGAGCTTCCCCAGCAATTTCTGTTTTTATTAAATAAGATTGTTCAGACACACATTTAAGATATGGAGGTATCGTCACTCTATCAAAGGCAACAAGAATATCATCAATACAGACACTCAAGAATAAATAACCACCACAAAAAGGAAGCAAAATGAAGGAGAATAGGAAATAGCAGCCAGGTGGTAACAAGCTTAGATTTTCAGCATCGTAATAGGGTATCCCAGGGTGGCCACAGAGGAGGTTAGTAGAAATATCCTTTGCTAAAATGTTTACTAAATGGGTATCTTGTTGACTTGAGAAGCAGTGACTCAGAGGATGTAAACAGGACCTTGCACTAAGCCCTGTGCCCTTACCACTGGAGCACGACATGAGTCCACCTCCTTAACTACACAAGAACTTACTCCAACTCAGTCCACTACTTCCCCCATTTGCAGTAGACCTTAATTTATAATTTCGATCAAAATGAAACTACTGCAGAAACACAAACTTCACAACGAAAGATATGCATTTTCTTAAAAAAATTCATTTCTATCTCCAAAACGTTTGAGAAACCCTGAATTAAAAGGTTAATGACGGGGTATGAGGTTTGTTACTACCTGGTAGTTTTATTCCGCCCTGTCTATTTTACCTGAATAATTGTTGAGGAGGCTCAGCGAGCGAACACAACAAATAAAACTCCATCATTCACCCGCACGTGGCTCAACGACTTCCCTCCAAATTCAAATCTCCCGCGCTGCACCACGGAACCCCACCCATTGGCGACTGACGCACACCCTGCGTGATGACGCCACCTACAAGCCGCGCCCCTGGTTCTGACAGGAAGTTTTCAGGGAAGGGTGACATTCCCTTCATATTGTGAGATTCCAATTCATTATCCCAGTCAGATCCCATTCATTATCACAGTGATAGCCTGCTCATTATCCCAACTATTCCCACTTGTTAGCCCAGTAATTCTATATTCCCAATTGTATGTGATGCCTATTCATTATTCCTAATGATTCCACCTCATTATATTAGTGATTCACATTTACTATCCACATGATCCCATTCACTATCCCTAGGTTCTTCATTAGTCAAGGGGGAGATAGTAGCAGAGTTGCAATGGTAATGTTACTGGATTAGTAACCTAGAAGCCTAGGCTAATGTCCTGAAGATATACATTCAAAACTTACCACGGCAAATGGTGAAATTTCAGTTCAATGTCAATCTTTTTTTAAAAAAACTACAAGCCTATTTTGTTGTCACAAAAGCCCATTTGATTCAATAATGTTCACCCTTTAGGGAAGGAAGTCAACTGTCCTTATCTGGTCTGCTGCACGTGTGACTACAGATCGAGAGCAATGTGGTTGACTATTAACAGCTCCTGAAAAATGGATTGCAAACCTGTCAGTTCAAAGGGCTATAAGGGATGGGCAATAAATGCTTACCCAGTCAGCAACATTCACGTCCAATGTATAACTAATACAGAATTCCAACCATTCCCATCCACTTTCCCTGTGACCCCCATTATCCCTTTAACTCTCATTCATTATCCCAGAATTTCCATTCATCACCCCGGTGATCTCCATTCACTATCTCATTATTCCCACTCACTGTCTTCATTATTTCATAGATCTTAGACATCATTCTCAGCCTCTTCTCTAAGGGAATCAAGCGTTGTTTACGAAGATCTTTCCACAAAACCTCAGCTGGTTTCTCCTAATAGTGTCACCAGATTCAAGCAATCGTCTGATTGGGAGAGTCTGGCACTTAAACCAGATTTCCAGTCTTGAGGAGCTTGGCTCTGCATTACAAATGTAACTGGCACAGTGGAAGTTAAAAACAGGTTCAGGGAACAGGGCCAGAGCCAGAATTATGAGGTTTAGTTGTGGATTGGGAAGGATTGTTCCAACACCAATTTTAACAGCATATGGAATTGCTTTTACCAACTGTTATAGATTCTTGGGGCAGTAATGGTCTAGTGGCATTGTTGGTCGACTACTCATCCAGAGACCCAGGTTAATATCCTAGGGGTGTAGTTCAAATACCAAAGTGGCAGATGGTTGCATTCAAATTCAATTAAAAATCTAGAACTACGATGGCCTCATAAAACCATTGCCAATTGTTGGGGGAAAACTCATTTGGTTTATGACTGCCCTTCAGGGAAGAAATCTGCTGTCCTTAACTGGCGATTTGCTGTTGACCAGAATACATCATCTGCAAGGGTGATGGAATAGATTGAAGAGTAACTTCCCAAAGATAATTCATTAAACTCTTAAAAGGGCAATATTTTCTAGAATGCAATAAGAACAGGGAAGAACGAATTGAATAGCTTCCACCAACAGACAACACAAGTACAGTGATAAAAATGGCCCCCTTCAATGTTACAAGATTCTCTGGTTGTAAAATGTTAAAATCAGAATTCCCACAATATTACCAGCGTCCATTTCTTTTAAATGGAATTGCATATCCAGGGCCTGACAAATGAAGCATATTATTCCCAAGTGTTTTGCCTATTCAATAGCTGAGTGAAACAGTATGCAAGATGATTAGATTAGGAAACATCAATGTGTGCCGGCTGCAAGTAAACATTCTGAATATTCTAACAGGCCAAAACATAATCATTTGCAAAATAACTGAAACAATCAATCTTTATCTACCGTTGGTGGTCAAAAGCCAAAACAATAGACTCAAGCGTTGCTTGTAGCACTTCCTCAGTACTGACCCTCCAGCAGTGCGGCACTCCCCTAGTACTGATCCTCCGACAGTGTTACACAGGTGTGTCAGGCCGAATGAGAGGCTCAAGTATCTGTAATGGGGCTTACAAAAATGTAGGGTGACAGTGGCTAATACTGCTGCCTCACAGCACCAGGGACCTGGGTTTGATTCCACCTCTGGGCAACTGTCTACGTGGAGTTTGCACATTCTCCCTGTGTCAGCATGGGTTTCCTCTGAGTGCTCTGGCTTCCTCATACAGTCCAAAGAGGTGCAGGTTAAGTGGATTGGCCATGCTAAATTGCCCATAGTTTGCTGAGATGTGCAGGCTAGGTGGATTAGCCATGAGAAATATGGGTGGGTTTGGATGGGATGCTCAGAGGATTGGTGTGGACTCGATGGGTCAAAATGGCTTGCTTCCACACTGTAAGGATTGAGATGATAACTGCCTGACGCAGGCAGTGATACCACCTTCCTTCTCTGGTGGATGTGAAAGACTTGTGGCACTGTTTTGAAAAAGGGCAGGGGAGTTCTCTTTAGTATCCTAGAGACAATATTTACACCTCAGGAAATATAATTAAACGGATTATCTGGTCATTGTCACATTGCCGTTTGTGAAGGTTTACTGTGCAAAATTGGCTGCCTTGTTTCCTACAAATATAACAGTGGTTGTACTTCAGAGACTCTTCAGCAGGTATGAAGTATTCTGTCTACAGAATTTGAGATTTGCAGGGGATCGGCAACGTTTTGTTTGCAATCAAAATTTCTGTATGAGAGCTTTCCTTACTGCCATTCACCCCAGCCCCAATACACAGCTTAACCTTCAATCATGTTAAGTTTACAATTTTCTATTTATTTATTTTTACAGGCAGTACACAGAATACAAAATATATTGTGTTTTGCGAAGGCTGCAAATGACTCTCATTTTTCACAACTGCATCACATCCAGTCTCACATCCTTGCTCGACTTTCCCAGATTCCAATGATTGGAATGTGAGTTAGATTTTTTAATAAAAGAATTAAGATTTAACATTTTTTTTGAAAGGGTACCTTGGGACGAAGGAGCAACAGGTAACTTGTAAACACAGGAATGCAACTGGAACCTGCTCAGAAAATAGTACAGATCAAGCCTAAACCAGATATTGCACAAGGAAAATCACTGCAGCTTAGGTCCTTAAACATATACAGTTATAAAGGTAAGAAGTCACACAACACCAGGTTATAGTCCAACAGGTTTACTTGAAATCACAAGCTTTCATAGCGCTGCTCCTTCGTCAGGTGACAAAGGAGCAGTGCTTCGAAAGCTTGTGATTTCAAGTAAGCCTATTGGACTATAACCTGGTGTCATGAGACTTCTGATCTAGTCCAACACCAGCACCTCCACATCATGGATATACAGTGACGGATTTACAAAATAAGCACATAGTAACAAAACAGCAAAAATAAATTTTTAAGCATAAAATGATGTTAATGTATATATTATATATAAATTCAGTGGTACCAAGAACACAAATAACACAAAGCCAATACTGTGAAACAAAACAAACAGAAAAGATGCTTAACATGCCAGATATGTATGAGCTTGGGAGAGCTCATAGGGTTCAATGTTGGGCACATCAGCTCCAGTCAGACTTTCATAAAAGAAAAACAAATCACCAGAGAAAGAAAACAAGAGGCTGTCTTGGAGAGAGAGTGTATCTCTGGAGGAATGGGATGTGGATTTGTTTCCCTTCCCCTGGGAAGTGCTGCTGCTGCGGCTGCTTCTTCAGGAGCTGTAGTTGACCTGGTAATACAGGGTTTTGTGTCTCCAGATCGAGTAAGAGTTGTCGAATTTGAGCAGGTAGACTCCCTGTCCTGGGTACTTGTGACTGCCAGACTGAACCTCCAAATGACTGTCCTTTCGGTACACAGGCAGGATCTCCTCCAATTCAGACCGGCAGAAATCTTTCCCCCTCTCGATATCTCCTTGGACTGGGGGTGCTAAGGAACAATGCACGAGGATATTAATAGCAGTGCCACAGAAAGAGGCAGGCAGAGAGTGACAGGGCCACAGGCAGCTTATGGATCATAGAACATAAAACAGTACAGCACAGTACAGGCCCTTCGGCTCACGATGTTGTGCCAAACTTTTACCCGAAATCTAAGGTCTATCTAACCTCCACCACTGCCTTATACTATCATCCACATGCCTATCTAATAGCCGCTTAAATGCCCCTAATGAGGCCGACTCCACTACCCTCTCTGGCAATGCATTCCACGCCCCGACCACTCTCTGAGTAAAGAACCTACCTCTGACATCTCCCCGATATCTACCTCCTTTCACTTTAAAACTATGTCCCCTCGTAAAAGCTACCTCCACCCTAGGAAAAAGTCTCTGGCTGTCTACTCTACCTATACCTCTGATCATTTTGTACACCTCTATCAAGTCACCTCTCATCCTTCATTGTTCTAAAGAGAAAAGCCCTAGCTCTCTCAGCCTTTCAAAACCGCCTTACGTTCCCGTCGGTACTCTGGCTCACGCTGCTGCCACTGAAAACAAGAGGGTATCAAAAGGATATGGACGAGGACGAGGAGGAGGAGGAGGAGGAGGATGTCCATACACAAAAGCATAAGCTATTCTAGGCTGGTCATCCTGCAACGTGGTTCCTGAGGATAAATGAGGCTGGGAAAGTAGGCTAGAAGACACCAAATAAACAGGGAGAAAAACACAGTACATTCCAAAGACTTGTACACAAACTTCACAGCACTACACCGTTGGGAGTGGGGGTGTCAGCATTGAGGGGGCACCACGCTGTAGGTAGAGGCAGTACTGCAACTTTGAACAGCTGTTATATTAAACCAAGGTCCTACCTTTCCCCTCAAATTCAATACTGTTACTTTTGGTACAAGTTCACTGGCTGTGAACATGTTGAGAAGTCCTTAAGCAAGGAAAGGCACAATGGAAACAAGTGTCTTTTTTCTGATTTCTCTAAAGATTCGAGGGACGCTGGCTGTTCAGGAAAACTGCTGCTGCAGAAGAGGACTGGTTCAATGGTAAATTCAGGCCCTTCCCTTTGTTGTTCGGAGAAGGAAAAGAAAATTCTCAGTAAACAGCTGCTCTCCCTCATCTTTCTCTATCATCTGATCTCCCTCACCTTTCTCAGTAAGCGGCTCTCCCCACAAGGTTCAATGGAAAAGTGGGGGGGGTGGATAAGATACCTCCAGAGGCACCCAAAGTGTCAATTCTCAACCAGTGAGATGAAAGACCAAGAATTGGCACATGCACAACTCCGTATCATCAGCAAAGAGGCAGCAGGAATCCGAGACAGACAGCTTTTTAAATCAATGAGGGAATCAAGGGTTGTGGGGAAATGACAGGAAAGTGGAGAGAATTGATGGGCTAAAGCACCCACTTCTGATCCCAGGTCTTATAGTCTTATGTCCTGTTAGGTCATTCAGCCGGATCAGGGCTGATCGTCTATCTGTATGTTATTTTCCCACACCGTCCAACTTCTTCAATAGCTAGAAATCTATCGATCTCTGCGTTCAATATAATCAGCGACTGAGCTTCTACAGCTCCAGGGACGAGAGAATTCCAAAGATTCACCACTTTCTGGGTGAAGAAATATACCCCCATCTCAGTCCTAAATGAGCTGCCGCTTATTCTGAGAATGTCCCCCTTGGTTTGTAGGCCATCAATTAGATTAACTTTCCTTTCTGCCTGTCCACCCTGGCAAGCCCCTCTCAGAAGCGTAAACGTATCAATAAAATCACCTCTCGTTTCACTAAGTTACACAGAAAACAGACCCAGTCTTCATTCCCATAAGAGATAACAAGCATGGGGCTGGATGAACACAGCAGGTCAAGCAGCATCATAGGAGCAGGAAAACTTGACGTTTCGGGCCTAAACCCTCAGGGAATCTCTCTCCCACTGCAACTCTCTCATCACCTCTTCGGCCTTGACCCTATTTATTTCAGAACCCTCTTCCCCTCCCCCATTTCTGATGAAGGGTTTAGGCCCGAAACGTCAAGTTTTCCTGCTCCTATGATGCTGCTTGACCTGCTGTGTTCATCCAGCCCCATGCTTGTTATCTCGGATTCTCCAGCATCTGCAGTACCTTTTATCTCTGATACATCTTTCATTCCCATAAGAACTTGATTGAGTTCCTGTCCTGATTCAATATCCCTTCCTACACCACTACACTAGGTCTAAAAGGTCACTCAGCATCACCTTCACAGGGCAATTAGGGAATGGCCAACAAACGTTGGCCTTCCCATAAAGGAATTAAATAAAATGTGTTCCTTGGAATGTCTGGCATGTTGAGTTCTTCCTTCACTATAATTATTCACCTTGACCAATTTTAAAGAGGCTCGCATTCATCAAGTTGTCCAGTGGAAGCTCTTCGGCCCATCAAGTTTGTACTGACAAAAACTACTCAATCTACACTGGTCCCAGATTCTAGCACTAGGCTTATAACCTTGAATGTTATGACATTAAGTGCTCATTCAAGCACTTTTTAAAAAGGTGGTGAGGTTCCCCTGTGCATTCCAGATTTTCACCGCCCTCTGGGTGAAAATATTTTTCCCCAAATCTCCTTTAAACCCGTTCCAATTGTATTTTTTTGCCATTTCTGTTTTTACATCTCTAAATCTCTCTGCTCCATAGATACTTGCTTATAATCATTTATAAATGTTCTAATCCATTTTCCTAAAGTACGCTCAGTGTCTGACACTGGATTCTGTTTGTCTCGGTTATACCCACTATGGAATAAACACACAGAATGCAGGAGAAACTCAGCTGGTCTGGCAGCATCTGTGGAGAGAGAAACAAAGTTAACATTACAAGTATGGTACAGCTCTTGTTGAAAACTGTTCTGATGTTAGAACCAGAAGAGTGTTTTATGGAAAAGAAAATTAGTGGGTGGTGGGGCAAGGAAGGAAGGAGACAGAGACAGGAAGGGTGGGGTAAGTTTGCCATTTCAGTATTCGACACAACTCTAAGTATCACCCAGGAGAACCTGATTTACATGTTTAAGGTCGATAGAAGAGAATTAAAAACTGAAAATAAGCAAGTGCTGAAAATCTGAAATAAAAATAGAAGATGCTAAAAAGACAAAACAGCCCTGGTCAGCACGAGAGCGTGAGCACAAGCACAAGCAAATGCGAGAGTGGGCATGACAGATAGCGTGAGAGTGAGAAAGTGCGACAGCAAGACAGCGCAAGCACGAGCAAAAGCGAGCAAGAAAGCACACGTCAGACAGCACTCGAGAGCTAGAGGGGGCAAGAATGACAGCGTGCAAGACAGACAGCGCGAGAGCACAAGTACGAGTGACAGCAAGAATGAAAACAGGCGAGAGTAAGAGTGCACAAGACAGACAGCGCGAAAGCGAGAATGCGTGACAGCAAAGGAGCACAAGAGCACAAACAGCACAACAGCACAAAAGAGCAAATGAAAAACCAAACAAACATAGATATGAGAGATAACAAGGTGTGGGGCTGGATGAACACAGCAGGTCAAGCAGCATCATAGGAGCAGGAAAGCTTGACGTTTCGGGCCTAGACCCTTCATCAGAAATGGGATTGCCATTCATCAGAAATGCCATTTCTGATGAAGGGTCTAGGCCCGAAACATCAAGCTTTCCTGCTCCTATGATGCTGCTTGACCTGCTGTGTTCATCCAGCCCCATGCTTGTTATCTCGGATTCTCCAGCATCCGCAGTACCTTTTATCTCCTCTTAGGTATGAGAGATGTTGGGTGCTGTGTGCATTTGGTGAGATAGCCTACATATCTATTGAACATTTATAAAGCCCTTTACCTTCTGTTTCATCCTCGTCTTCTTCATCACTTGACTCACTAACCAGCACTGTAATCTCTGTATTTGTCACAGGAGTCCACTCAAAGTACACCCCAAAGCCAATGTCATAGGTGTCTGTGGCAAAGTCCCAGCAGACAGAGTTGCCCTCAGGGTGGGTGGGAACTCGCACTGTCACTACGTTCCCACGGTTCACCTTCATCACTCCAGCCTTTTCCCTCCGGATTTTCTCTTTGAACTCATTCATCTCTGTGGAAATCCAGGTGGCAGCAGCATCAATTACAGGAACAACTGCAAGGTAAGCAGAAATGAGGGAGCTAGTCATACTTCAAAAGGAGATTGTCTTCTGACAAGTCCAAAACTCCCATACTGACAGCTTTCATAGTCCCTTATATCATAGACTAATGCTTGGTAAGAAACAGCTACACATAGTTATATACAACTGGACAGATTTTAAATATTATTCTTTGTTGGAACGTGGATTTTACTGTTAAGGCCGACAGTATTGCACTCGAAGTGGTGATAGTGAGCCACCTTCTTCAACATGACTGAGTGTCTACCTCAGCCATTTCACAGGACAGTTAACAGTCAACCTATCATTATGGATCTGGAGTGATGCTAGGCCATACCACGTAAGGATGACAGATTTCCTTCCCTAAAAAAGATAGAAGTGAACCAGATGGGATTTTTATAGCAATCTATTTATGGAATAAAAGAACTGTGATTTACAAGTAACTGAATTTCCCTGCAGCTATAAAAGGACTTTGAAATGATGTGTCTGGATCACAATCCAGTAACAGAACCACTGCTCTTAAATCCACATGGTAACAAGCAAGACCCAATGCTACACATTCCACTTGCATCCCGAGATCATTATTAAATCTGTCTCGTCACACAGTATATTACATACTCACTCCCTAACAGCACTTTGGGACCATCTACACATCAAAGGATTGCAGGAGTACAGGAAAGTAGCTCATAACTGCCTGCTCAAGGGCAACTGGAGATGGGCAATAAATGACGGTCTAACCAGAAACGCCTCTGAATGAATCAAAAATATTGCCAGATCTAAAGCAGCCTGATCCATAGTTGGATCCAAAACACAATGTCATGGATATTATCGCTCAACCAACTAGTGGGTGATGGAAAGGGGGCAGGGCAGCTGACAGGCCAGGGAGAAGGGCTGGCTGACAGGCTGGGGAGCGAGAGGCTGGCGGGTTTGAGAGAGAGAGAGTGATCCAGTGCACAAGGGAATGCTGGCAACTGTGGGCAAACAGACACCCCACATTGTCCTCTTACTCCTAGAAGATGTATAGCACAGGGTTAGGAACAGAGCAAAGCTGCCTCTACTCTTTTAAACTGAAAGTAAACTGTACGTAAAACTCTATCTCTTTCGGTGTTGAAACTGCAACAGATCTGCAGCATCCAAAATAGATCTGTGTTAGTCACAGAGTAAAGCTGCCTCTACACCGTCCCCATCCAGCACTCCCAGGACAGGGTCAGCATGGGCGTAGCTACAGATTAAAGCTCCTTATCTTTTTTTTTCCCTTTATTCATTAATGGGGTGAGGGCGTCACTGGCTATGCCAGCATTATTGCCCAGAGGGCAGTTCAGAATCAACCACATGGCTGTGGGTGTGGAGTCACATGTAGGCCAGACCAAGCAAAGATGGCATTTTCCTTCCCTAAAGGATATTAGTGAACCAGATGGGTTCACTAATGGATTCATGACCATCATTAGATTCTGGATTCCAGATATTTTATTGAATTCAAATTCTACCATGGTGGGATTTGAACCCAGGTCCCCAGAATGTTATCTAGGTCTCGGGATTAACAGTCCAGCGATAATACTGCTCGGCCATCGCCTCCCCTTATACTCTTAAACTGAAAGTAAACTGTAAGTAAAGCATCCTCTACACTGTCCCCAAAATGTTCCCAGGACAGGGATGGCAGAAAGTAAAGCTCTCTACTCTTTTGAATTGATATTAAAGCTCCCTTGACTCTTTTTAAACTTAAAGTGAAGCTCCCTCTACACTGTCAAAGAGTCATAGTCATACAGCATGGAAACACAGATCCTTCAGTCCAAATAGTCCACACCGACCATGTTGCCAAACTAAACAAGTCACACCTGCCTGCATTTGGCCTGTATCCTTCCAATCCTTTCCGATTCATGTACCTATCCAAATGTCTTGTAAACTGTACCCATACCCGCCATTTCCTCCTGGCAGTTCATTCCACACACAATAGACTGTCAAAAAACATTGCCCCTCATCCTTTTCAAAATCTTTCTCCTCTCACCTTAAAAATATGCCCCCTAGTTTTAAATTCCCCCACCTTAGGGAAAGGACTCTTGCTATTCACCTTACCTATGCCCCTCATGATTTTATTATCCTCTAAGATTACCCCTCAACCTCCTACATTCCACTGAAAAATGTCCCAGCCTATCCAGCCTATTTTTATACCTCAAACCCACCATTCCCAGCAACATCCTGGTAAATCTTTCCTGAACTCTCTCCAGTTTAATAATATCCTTTCTGCAATAGGGCAACTAGAACTGCACACAGTACTCCAAAAGGGGCCTCACCAACATCCTGTACAATCTCAACATGATGATCCAACTCCTATACTCAAATATCTGAGCAATCAAGGTAAACATGCTAAATGCCTGCTTACCCAACCTGTCAATTCTTTGAAATTTGTGTCACAGGTTATGTACCTGAATCTCTAATTACTCAACTCTACAACACTCCCCAGGGCCCTACCATTAATTACATAAGTTCTACCAGTATTGTTTTACCAAAATGCAATATCTCACATTTATTCAAATTAAACTCCATGTGCCACTCCTCAGCCCACTGACTTATTTGATCAAGATCTCTGTAATCTTAAATAACTTTCTTCACTGTCCACCATACCACCAATTTTGATGTCATCTGCAAATTTACTAACCATGCTTCCTATATTCTCATCCAAATCATTTATATAAGAAGTGACAAACAAAAGTGGACCCAGCACTGGTCCCTGTGGAACATTGCTAGTCACAGGTCTCGAGTCCTAAAAACAACCCTCCACCACCACCCTCTGTCTCCTTCCATTAAGCCAATTTTGTTTTCAATTGGCAAACTCACCCTGAATCCCACATGATCTAACTTTACTAATTAGTCTACCTTATAGAATCTTTATCAAAGGCTTTACTAAAGTCCCTGCTCCATCAAACATTCCCTGGAAAGGGACAGTATGGAGTTAGATACAGACGAAAACCTCCTCTCCACTATCATCTCTCTAATTATTATTGCACTTACCTCTTCCAGGGCCTTCTAACGGATCAGCTGGTAGCTTTTCTGGACCCCCGTGGTCAGACTGAATGATCACAGAATCGCTGCTGACTTTACGAACCCGGTATGCAGCAAGTGCTGTTGCAGATATCTCACACCCTTTATTATCCTTAACATCCTGAGGAATACCATGAAAAGGTCCATTAAAAGCTGCAATGGAACACTTTTACTCAAAACATCAAAGAATTAGCTCACTTCACAAAATTCTTTCCAAAAGCAAAAAATTCTAAAAGCCACAATAATCCACCTTCTGGGACATGTCCTAAAAATAAGCCACCAGTTGGAATTATACAAATGGTAATAGAGATAATAATGGGACCCAAGGGACAGAAATCTCCACAGCCTGATGCTTTTTATTCCCAGGGTATTAAATAAATCATGTAATGAAATTGTTGAAGTGTTGATCACCATTTTCCAAGTGTTGCCTTGATTCAGGAATTCTGCCTTTTGAATTTGAAATTGTAAACACCACTCCATCATTTTGGAAAACAGAGACGAAAATCACAAGTACAGACATGGCAGTTTAACATTAACATTAGTGAAGTTTGTCCATTGGGGATGAGAGACTGAGAATTCACACAAGTAGAGATTTAACTTGGATCTATGAAGGGCAGGTTATCTCAGAATAGGAGAAGGTGCATTATTTAGTGGTATTATCACTAGACTGTTAATCCAGAGACCCAGATAATGTTCTGGGGACCCAGGTTCGAATCCTGTCATGGCAGATGGTGGAATCTGAATTCAATAAATATCTGGAATTAAGAGTTTAATGATGACTGTGAATCCGTTGTTGATTGTTGGAAAAACCCTTCTGGTTCACTAATGTCCTTTAGGGCAGGAAACTGCCATCTTTATCTGAAACCAAAAGACCTGCGGTTGCTGTAAATCAGGAACAAAAACAAAGTTGCTTGAGAAGCTCAGCAGGTCTGACAGCATCTGTGAAGGAAAAAAACAGTGTTAACATTTCGGGTCCGGTGACCCCTCCTCATCCTTATCTGGTCTGGCCGACATATGACTCAAGACCAAAACAATGTGGTTGACTCTTAACTGCCCTCTGGGCAATTAGGGATGGGCAATAAATGCTGGCCTAGCCAGCGACGCCCTAATCCTGTGAATAAATATTTTAAAAAAATCATCCACGGACACTTGCATATAATTCTGGTCTCCCCACTATAGGAAAGATGTTGTTAAACTTGAAAGGGTCAGACAAGATTTACAAAGATGGTGCCAGGTTTGGAGAGTTTGAGCTATAGGGAGAGGCTGCAGCTTTTTTCCCTGGAGCATCAGAGGTTGAGGCGTGACCTTATAGAGATTTATAAAATCATGAGGGGCATGGATAGGGTGAATAGACAAGGTCTTTTCCCCAGAGTAGGGGAATCCAAAACTAGAGGGCATAGGTTTGAGGTGAGAGGGGAAAGATTTAAAAGGACTTGAGGGGCAACTTTTTGATGCAGAGGGTGGTAGATGTGTGGAACATGCTGCCAGAGGAAGTAATGGAGGCAGGTACAATTACAACACATTAAAAGGCATCTGGATGGATATATGAATAGGAAGGGTTTAAGAGGGATAATGGGCCAAATGCTGGCAAATGGGACTAGATTAATTTAGGATATCTGGTCAGCATGGACAAATTGGACCAAAGGGTCTGTTTCCATGCTGTATGATTCCAGAGGTCAGGAGTGTGGAACCCGTTTCCCCAGACCATTAGCCTCGGCCTCTGGATTACTGGTCCAGCAACATTGCCATTATGCTACAGTCTCCCTCATTATTTAGTTAGGTTCCTCATAAGATTATGAGCAAAATTTGTACAAACACAACAATGGAGCAAACTCTGCAGCAGGACTTTGAAGGTGATTGGGCTTTTGGGAGTTAGATTAAAGATGACAGAAGCTTTCTTTGACTGGATTGACTCATAATAGTCTCAGCTTTTGTTGTAAAAGACATGAAAGAATGAAGTGGTATTAATTCACGTTTACAAATGTCAATAAGTTGCAGCCACAGTAAATTGTACGGACTGAATCAGGAAATATGCAGTGATGTTCCTCAAGGTTCAGGATGAGGAGCAGTGCCGTTTTGATATCCACTGACTTGGACTTGGGGACCATGTGCTTTATAAATAGAAACACACAGGAAGAGAGTGAAGAAGTTATGTTAAACCTTTATAAGATATCAGCTTAACACCATTTGGGGGATAGCATCCAATTCTGGAGGCCATACTTTCAGAAGGGCTTTGCAGAGAATATAGAAGGGATTTTTACTCAATTAGTTCCAAGTTGTGACGTTAGTTACGTGGAGAGATGAGGGAGTTTGAATGAGGTTTTTAAAATCATGACATGTTTAGATAAGTGTAAACAAAGAGAAGCTGTTTCCAATGGAAGGAAGATTGGGAGCTAGAGATCACACACTGCGAGTGAAAGAACGTATATGTTACAGCAATTAACCTGGGCACTCTTTTCAGAAAGAGCCTTGAGAGAGGCTACAGCACAGATTCAACACAACAACGCCAAGAATAAAGGTTCAATTACAAACACAGGCCGTTTAAACTAGACTTGAATAGGCCCAATGTAGAAAATCCTGCAGTCTGAAAGCCAGGAATTTTTTATCCCCCTCGGGAGATCTGGGCATTACTCCCATTACAGAGTAAACACAGAAATGAAGAGGCCATTCTTTGGACACATACAGGACCTGAGTCCATTGCAGCACTGAAACATCTGCCCCTAGTCTTGGAGAGTGGAGTCAGGAAGCATTCAGGAGGCCTGCGCACACCGGAACCCCTCTCCCTCAAAGAGAGGTTGCGGAGGTTGAGGGTCAACTGGAGCTTTCAAGATTCAGAAGCAAAGTCTATATCCTCACATAACAAATGTAGTTTAATGTGAGACACCCCGTGGTCACGGAAGGTGCTATGGCAACGTAAACCTTTGTTTGAAATTTAGTTGCTATTATAATGTAGAAATGCAGCAGACAATTTGCACACAAAGTCCCACTAACAGCAATTGGAATTCAGCCAGATATTCTATTTTTAAGAATACCGCTTTAAACATTGATCAAGGCGACAAGGGAATGTCTATGTTATGAGTTGCTTCGAGAATCTTTTATGTCCAACTGGGAAAGTGGAGGGAACCCCAGTTTAACATTTCATCTAGCACCCCTGACAAATTACCGATCCCTCAATACCATGCAAGGAGTATCAGATGAGATTCTGACTCAAGTCTCTGCAGTGGGCTTGCACATCTGCCAGGCTGTTCCATTAACTATTGAAGTAAGAATCATACCAAAAATACAAGGGTACACAAAGTAAGTTACATGGAATCCAAGTACACACCTGTTGTGGCTGCTCATCTCCTGACTCCGATGTCTGCCTCACTGGAATTCTGGAACTTTCCCTAGAATTTCCTTGTGTGTCTTCAGTCACCAGTCTTACATTCTGTGGTCTCTCAAGAGAAAAACACATTCTTACTCAGAAACATTAAATTCAACAGTTACTGCACCCTGCCTGCGTTCCACCTGACTTCCTGGCACCGTACAGTACCAGACAAGAATAATTTACTGTTCTAACTTAGGACAATGGAATAAGTGCAGCCCTTGATGTGAAATGGAGATGGAGGTTCAGATTCAGAAAATCCCAAAGAATTAACCCACACTGTGCTCGGTTAGATGATCACAATTATGCAGCTATGGGAAGCAGGTCCTGAGCTACAACTATTTGGAATGCTGTGAGCAGTTCTGGGCTCTGTATGTAATGAAAGCTGCACTGACCTTGGAGGGGGTCAAGGCAAGGTTCACAAGAATGATCCCAGGAGTGAAGGGTTTATCAGATGAGGAGTGGTTGAGGCGTCTGACTCTGTACTCAATGGAGTTTAGAAGGATGAAGGGGCTTCTCATTGTTTTATTCTGTAAGTTTCAAAGAACTGCGAATCCTGGAGATCTAAAACAAAAAACAAAACTGCTTGAGAAACTCAGCAGGTCTAGCAGTATCTGTGGGAATAAAACAGAGCTGACGTTTTGAGTCCAATTCCACAGGTGAAAACTCGGGCAATTCAAAAGAACAAGTAAAATCCAAATCTAACAACAGACATGGTGTGGAATCTGGCCAAGAAAATGAAAGGCATTTGCAGCAAGTCAATGCACCCATCTCTAGCAAATAATATTTTAAAAAACAAGAGAGCTACTGGCTGCTGGGAGTTGCACAATTCTGCTAATTAGAATGTAACAAACCTCCCAGTGACTACCCTCAAAGGGACCGATCCTTCAGCCAGTCAACAGAACATTGCCATAATTATAGTAAAATGGAGTAAATTAGTATCCACTTAAACAGCTCATTGCATGCTGTCACTTTCAGTAACACATCTGCTACCATATTGCCCCTTCTGGCTGCATTATGTCTGCCACCATCAATTAACCCCAAGACAACAACATTCCTCAATCACAGCTGGGGCTATTCTAGTCAGCAACACAGAATTTTTCCACAAACTCCTGCATGCACAAGTACAGAACCCAGCTCAAAACCCCCACCCTGATGCCTTTTTACACCTGACTGCATGCAACAGATCTCTTGGGTGTTGGAGCTTACCTGAGGTGGGGCAGGAATGCAGTTCTCAGTAACTTTAATGACTCCCAGCAGGCTCTGCCTGCTGGAGGGAGTGCGGGTGAGCGAGAGGTGTGTGTGTGTGTATGTGTGTTGGGGGGCAGTGGTGTTGGCTCAGGCTCAGGCTCAACGACCAGGCTGTGACTCCTGATCACAGCAAAAGCTGTAGACCTTAGATAATGGAGACAAACAGGCTTATAGAGTTAAGCAGCGGACAGAGAACCTTGGTGCAACACACAGATACGCTCCTTATCCTCCTTCAATCTCTATTTGAACAAAATATTAGAAGGTAGTCATCATCCAGACAATGGTTAGTACCTTCAGCAGAAGGTGGTCTGGGTTGAAAGAAAGGAGTAAAATTGCCAGCCTTAATACGAAAAATGTGCAGCACATAAAAGGTTATTGCACAAGACAGAAGCTCACGATGTTGGATTACGTGCTATTCCTAACTTGAAAGGAAGAACTTGCATTAATGTAGCAGTTTTTATGATTTTGGGTGTCTCAAAGCACTCGACAGTTCTGTAGTATCTCTTAAAGTGTATTCATTATAAAATAGGAAAAAAAGACGACAAATATCACCAGTTTTCCTTCATCACTTGGTTAAAATCATGAGACTCGCTCACTGACAATTTTGTGCGTGCTTCTTCACCTCAAGGGCTGCAGCAGATCATGAAGGCAGCACATCATCTCCTTCTTAGGGAGAATTAGGGAAGGCACAGTCAGCAGCAACCAGATGCTGAGCACACTTTAAAAAATGGTACTGCTACAGTTAGCGATGTTTTCTGTCAATTGACTAGAAAAACAAAGAGAAAGTGTTTTCTTTAAGTTGCTAACATCAACTGAAAATATGATCTGACAAGGAAATTGATGACAGAGGGGTAGCCTGATGGAGGTCTTTACGATTATGAAAGGGTTTTGATAGGGCAGGCAGAGAGGTTTCCACTTGTTGAGGCGGCCAGTGCTGGGGACATCAATATAAGACAGTCAAGAGCAAATTCAGTAGGAAATTCAGGATGAAAATCTTTTCCCAGAAAGTAGTGAGAATGTAGAGCTTTGTCTCCAATGCGAAACAAATAGTGTAGATGCCATTAATGGAACAATAACGACTTATCTATTTGACATTGACTTGGAGTCAAATAGAGTCATTCAGCATGGAAATAGAGCCTTTGATGTAATTCATCCATGCCAACCAAATTTCCCAAACTAAACTAGTACCGTTTGCCTGCATTTGGCCCATATCTCTTTAAACCTTTCCTATTCACGTACTTACCCACATCTACCATTTCCTCGGGCAGTTCATTCCACATATGAACCAACCTCCATGTGAAAAAGTTACCTCTCAGGTCCTTTTTAAATCTTTCTCCTCTCACCTTAAGAATATGCCCTCTAGTTTTGAGCTCCACTACCCTTGGGTTAAAAACCTTTGCTATTCATGTTATCTATAGCCTTCATGGTTTCATAAACCTCTAAAGGTCATCCCTCAACCTCCTAAGCTCCAGTGGAAAATGTCCCAGCCTTATAAGTCAAACCCTCCATTCCCGGGAACTTCCTGGAAAATCTTTTCTGAACCCTCTCCAATTTAATATTATCCTTCCTATAGCAGGGTGACCAGAATTGTACACATTACTCCAAAAGCAGCCTCACCAACATCCTGTACAACCACAACATGATGTCCCAACGCCTATACTCAAGGGTCAGAGCAATGAAGGCAAGCTTTTGGTGTCACCCACAAACTTACTAAACATGCTTTCTAAATTCTCATCCACATCATTTATATCAATGGCAACCTACAGTACTTCATAGGAACATGATAAAACCAAATATGATGCACAGCCCTATTAAAGAAGCAAGGTAAATGTATGAGGGTGAGAGTAACAGCAGAATAGAGTGATACAATGAGCATAGTAACTTGAGAAAACATGGGTAAAGCATATACCTCGACATGGGCCACCTGGGTGAAACTGTTTGTTTTTGGGTTGTAAATCTCCCATTGCTGATTTATTACCTGTTTCCAGGCTCCATCTGGCATTTTTCACTTCCCTCCGACACATGCAGGCTGGACAGTTGCGAGGTCACGTCAGTCTTAGAATTCTGCTCAAGTTCTGCATCTAAAATAAATAATATATTATCTTCAGTGCAATATTTTGCTAAAGTAAAAGATGAGGGAAAATGAAGGCAACTAAGTTTGGGGCCTGTGGTAATCACTGTAGACACCCACTACTTACAGAAAAGGAGAAGACCATAAGACATAGGAGCAGAAATTAGGCCATTCAGCCCATCGAGTCCGCTTCATCATTCAATCATGGCTGGTAAGTTCTTCAACCCCATTCTCCCGCTTCCTCCCCGTAACCCTTGATAATCAAGAACTTATCGATCTCAGTCTTAAATGTACTCAATGTCCTGGCCTCCACAGCCTTCTGTGGCAGTGAATTCCATAGATTCACCACTCTCTGGCTGAAGAAGTTTCTCCTTATCTCCGTTCTAAAAAGGTTTTCCCTTTACTCTTAAGGCTGTGCTCTTGGTTCCTAGTCTCTCCTACCAATGGAAACATCTTCCCAACATCCACTCTGTCCAGGCCATTCAGTATTCTGTAAGTTTCAATTAGATCCCCCCTCATCCTTCTAAACTCCAATGAGTATAGTCCCAAAGTCCTCAAATGTTCCTCATATGTTAAGCTTTTCGTTCCTGGGACCATTCTCATGAACCTCCTCTGAACCCGCTCCAGGGCCAGTACATCCTTCCTGAGATATGGGGCCCAAAACTGCACACAATACTCCAAATGTGGCCTGACCAGAGCCTTATAAAGCCTCAGGGGTACATCCCTGCTTTTATATTCAAGTCCTCAAAATAAATGCCAACATTGCATTTGCCTTCCTGACTACTGACTCAACCTACAAGTTTCCTTTGAGAGAATCCTGGACTAGAACTCCCAAGTCTCTTTGCACTTCAGACTTCTGAACTTTCTCCCCATTCAGAAAATAGCCCATGCTTTTATTCTTCATAACAAAGTGCATGACCTCACACTTTCCCACGTTGTACTCCATCCTTCACTTCTTTGCCCATCTCCTAAGCTATCCAAATCCTTCTGCAGTCTCCCCGCCTCCTCAATACTACCTGTCCCTCTACCTATCTTTGTATCATCTGCAAACCTAGCCAGAATACCCTCAGTTCCTTCATCTAGATCATTAATGTATAGGACAAAGGAGAAAGAAATGAGATCAAGATTCTGATTGAGCTAGAAGTTGAAATGAGATGCCAAGGGATTTAGGTGTCCCACTGCATGAGTCACAAAAGGTTAAGTGAACAGGTATAGCAAATCAAAGCAAACAGAATGTTATTGTTTATTGTGAGGGAATTGTATCCACTGCAGTTTAGAAGAGTAAGAAGGGAATTGATTGAAACACACAAGATCCTAAGGGGTCTTGACAGGCTGGATGAGGAGAGGACATTTCCTCTTGTTAGAATATCCAAGAACTAAGGGACACTTTCAAAGTTAAAGGTCATCCGTTTAGAACAGAGATGAGGAGGATTATATTTTCCCCACAGAGGGTCTGGAGCCTTTGGAACTCTCTTCCTCAAAAAGCAGTAAGTCCCACGACACCAGGTTATAGTCCAACAGGTTCATTTGAAATCACAAGCTATTGGAGCGCTGCTCCTTTGTCAGGTAAAAACTGGCACCTCAACATCAAAAAAGCAGTGAAAGCAGAGACCTTAAATGTTTTAAAGGCTGACCTAGATAGATCCTTGAAATGTAAGAGGATGAGAGATTTTTTTGGATAGGCAGGAACGTGGAATGGGGGAAACAGGCACAAAAAGCATATACGTCAAAAGGTTTTTAATAAATGTTAGATTAATAACAATTGGGAATTATGCTCAATAAATAATTCCCAAAGGAGAATGAGATGTAAAGAGAAAGTAAGAAACAAGATAAGTAGGTAACAAGGAACCGAGAATCCCATTTGTCTCAGATTGGAAAAGGATTCTTTCTGCTAGCATCTGTTGCTTTTGCTGTGAGTGTTCCACACTTCGAGCAGCCTTTGCATGAAGTGGTATTTTCTAATTATCCTCCTTCATGGCCTGACTCTGACTTTCTGTCTCCCTGTTGTCAACTGCCCACTAGCCAGACAAGATTTTGATTAAAAAAATCTTTCATGGGATATAAAGTATCGCTGGCAAATCGAATATTCATTGTCCATCCCTAATTGCCATTGAGAAGGTGACGGTGAGCCACAAATTCTGTTTTCCCTACCCAACCCTGAAAAACTTCCATCAAATTATCTCTGAACCTCCCATATTCCAGGGTACACAAGTCTAGTTCAACAAACCTAGCTCCTCATCAATCAGAATGACTGTATGAACTACCGTAACATAGCTGCAAAGTATCCTCACCACATCAACTTAAAATTATAAATAAAACTTGAGCTGTTTTTGTGATGCGAACATTTTCAGTTCCGTAATTCCCAGGTGAAACACTGGAAATAACAACAGGTTAATCTGGAGCTATAACTAAGAATTACTCAAGCAACATTATGACCTATTACACATATTGGATAAGGGCAACATTACTTTTGAGTACAGTTATCCAGAAAGACTAAAACAAGATAGTGAAGACAGAGAGAAAAGCAAAGATTGTTCTGCTGAGAGGAGATTCAGAAGAAATCCAACAAATTATAAATGATGACACCTTTAACTAGAACGTATTAACAAGGAGAAACAGTTTCCAGTGCTGAGGAACAGTAATGACAACACAGATTCAAAACACTTAGAGATGGTAAGGACTGAGATGCTGAAGTTAGAGTCAATAAATGTGAAGCTAGAAAACCACACAGTGGGTCAGACACCATCCAAGGAACACAGAAGTCAACGTTTCAGGCCAAAGCCCTTTGTCAGGACCTTTGTCAGGGTTTCAGCCCAAAACATTGACTTCTCTGCTCCTCGGATGCTGCCTGACCCACTGTGCTATTCCAGCTCCACATTTATTGACAAATTTAAAACAGTTGACATAACATCCATAGGAGGGAAGGAACATTATTCTTTTACTCTATAGAAATGCAGTGTGTTTTGTACATGGGACATGCAACCTGAGAGGGCACTGGAAACACATTCAACAGGAACTTTCAAAATGGAATTGGCCAAAGAAAGGGAAAAATTGGAGGGCCATGGGGCAAGAGCAAGGTGGTAATGGGGCAAGAGCAAGGTGGTAATGGGACCAATCAGATAACTCTTTCACACAGCCAGCACTGACATGATGTCTTATTTTGTATTATGATACCAAAATACTAAGTTTAAACTCAGATGTTTACAGGACAGAAGGAGGCCATTCTAATCCCATTTCCAGCTTTTGACCCATAACTCTAGAGGCTATGACAATATAAGGGAATATGTAAATACTGCTTAAATGTTACTATAGTTTCTGATTCAACTGTCGTTTCAGGCAGTGAGTTTCAGGATCCCGCAACTCACCTGGTGGAAACACTTCTCCTCAACTCACCTCTTAAGCCTTTTACTTCTTACTTCAAACTTATGCCCATGGTTATTGACTCCTTCTCTAATGAAAAGATGTCTTCCTATTCAATCTATTTATGCCCCTCAATCTTATATACATCTTTCTGGACCTCTTGCAATCTTTGTTGCTCCAAAGTAAACAATCCCAGCCTATCCAATCTTTCCTTCTAACTCAAACCCTCCACCCCTGGCAAAAATCCTCGTGAGATTGGATCCCTCCTATAATGTGGCGACCTGAATGCATGCAGTACGCCAGTTGTGACCTGACCAACATTTTATATAATTACAGCACAACCTCGCTGCTCTGGTATTCTATTCCTGAGCTGATAAAGGCATATATCCTGCATCTTATCTTCAGAAGGTCAGGCAGATTCAAAGGTCCAGTGGCCTCAATTCCGCGCTTTAGGAGTAGTATGATTCTACCTACTTGCCCTGCTACCTTCAGGGATCTGTAATATGTACAACGAGGTCCCTTTGGCCTTCAGTACTTTCCAGGTTTTTCAACTAATAGTGTAACCTCTTGTCTTATTAGCCTTTCCCAAGTACATTATGTCACATTTTTCCAGGTTGCATTCCATTTGCCACTGCTCTGCCCACCCGACTAATCTGCTGATATTCCCCTGCAGTTTATGACTATATTCCTCACTATATACCACCTATCAACATTTGTGTCATCTGTAAACTTCTCAATCATACCTGCTACAGTTCAGCCCAAAACATTAACATACACCATAAACAGCAGGGACCCAGCAACAAGCTCTGCAAAACTCACAAAATCAGACTTCCATTTATTGAAGCAAAGTTCTATCATAACACAGGAACAGGAGTAGGCCATTCAGACCCTCAAGCGTGTTTGGCCAATCAATGAGATCATGGCTGATCTGTAGCCTAATACCTTTGCTTAACAAAAATTTATCTACCTCAGATTTAAAATTAACAACCGATCCAGAATCCACTGCCTACCTTGCTTATTTTTTGCAACTCTTGGTGACATTTTAAAGATTTACGTACCAGGAAACCAAACTCTCTTTAGACATCCAGTGTATTTAACATCATATCGTTTAGGAAAATTCTACAATCTATCCTTTTTTGGTTCAAAATGGATACCCTCACACTTGCTGACATTGAACTCCACCTGCCTAAGGTTTATCGATTCACTGGCTCTAATCAACATCCCTTTGTAATTTTATGCTATCTTCTACACAGTCTACAATGCCTTCTCACTTTGTGTCATCAGCAAATTTGGTTCTAAGACTCTCTCTGCCATTATCCAAGTTGTTAATAAATAAACATGACTAATTCATGGTCAAACACAGATCCTTGAGAGACATCACTGTTCACATCCTGCCAATATGAGTACCCACCCATTATCCCTACTTTGTCACCTGCTACTCAACCAATGTCAGTAATTTGCCCTCAATTCTGTCAGCAAACCTTTGTTAACAATCTCTTATGTGGGACTTTACCAAATACCTTCTGGAGGTCCATCAACAACATCCATCGACATTTCCCTGTCCACTACCTTAGACACCTCTTCAACAAATTCAGTTTGTCAGGCATGACCAACTTGGCTCTCCCTGCTTAGGTGAAAATTTTCAATGTTTTCATTTACCTCATCCTTGACCTTTTTCCTTAAAATTCATTTGTGGGATGTGGGCGTCGCTGGCTGGCCAGCATTTCTTGCCCATCCCTAGTTGCCCTTGAGAAGGTGGTGGTGAGCTGCCTCTTGAACCGCTGCAGTCCACCAGCTGTTGGTTGACGCACAATGCTTTTAGGAAGGGAATTCCAAGATTTTGATGCAGCAACACTGAAGGAACAGCGATATATTTCCAAGTCAGGATGGTGGGTGGCTTGGAGGGAAACTTCAAGGTGGTGGTGCTCCCATATATCGGCTGCCTCTGACCTTCTACGTGGAAGCGGTTGTGGGTTTGGAAGGTGCTGTCTGAGGATCTTTGGTTAATTTCTACAGTGCATTTTATACATAATACACACTGCTGCTGCTGAGCGTTGGTAGTGGTGGTGGGAGTGGGTGCTTGTGGGATGTGGTGCCAATCGAGCGGGCTGGTTCTGGATGGTGTCAAGCTTCTTGAGTGTTGTTGCAGCTGTACCCATCCAGGCAAGTGGGGAGTATTCCATCACACTCCTGACTTGTGCCTGGTAGATGGTGGACCGGCGTTGTGGGGTCAAGAGGGGAGTTACTTGCCTTAGTATTCCCAGCTTCTGACCCGCTCTTGTAGCCAGTGTTAATGTGGTGAGTCCAATTGAGTTTCTGGTCAGTGATAAGTCCCAGGATGTTGATAGTGGGGGGTTCAGGATGGTAACACCATTGAAGGTTGACAGGCGGTGGTTAATCATCTTTTATTAGTGATGGTCATAGCCTGGCATTTGTGTGGCATAAATGTTACTTGCCACTTGTCAGCCTAAGCCTGGATATTGTCCAAATCTTGTAGCATTTGAAAATGGACTCCAATAATTTCGACACCACAGATGTTAGTCTAACTGGTCTGTATTTCCCTGGTTTTCCCCAATCGCCCGAAAGCTTCTGCACCCTGTCTCTTGATCAATTTTGGATCCAATGTGCCACATTGCTTTGCATTCCATCAGCTATTTATTCTATTTTATCCTCATTTCTTTTGTCAATAAAGTTCTGTTTTGTGATTAAAGCGAAACCTACAGCATTGCACACCTATGTTTCAAAGAGGGACCACTTTGTTAATCCCAAAGCAAACCAGAATATGATCTATCAAGTCAGATCCCAGTCTTGTAATAACATCAGATGGGATCATAGCAAAGCCCTTAGGCCATATGAGGATGGGAAATAATGTACCTCTGCCTCGAACAAAACTAGAGGCCTACAGAGGGCTGTCAAGACTGGGTTAAGTAGATTCAAGGCCGAGATAGACATTTTAATCAGTAAAAGAATCAAGGGTTATGGTGAAAAGCCAGGAAAATGGAGCTGAGGAATAGGAGATCAGCCATGATCTCATTGAATGGTGGAGTAGACTTGATGGACAGAATGGTCCACTTCCACTCCTACAGTTTATGATCTTAAAGCTCTTACTTTCTTGACCAGTCTGCTATGAAGGACCTTCTAAAAGCTTTGCTAAAATCCATGCAGACCACAAACACATTATCTCCATCAACATCCTCGTGAACTCAAAATATTTAATATAACTTGTCAAACATGACAAGGTATGGAGCTGGATGAACACAGCAGGCCAAGCAGCATCATAGGAGCAGGAAAGCTTGACGTTTCGGGCCTAGACCCTTCATCAGAAATGGGGGAGGGGAAGAGGGTTCTGAAATAAATAGGAAGAGAGGGGGAGGCGGATAGAAGATGGATAGAGGAGAGGATAGTGGAGAGGAGGCAGACAAGTCAAAGAGGCGGGGATGGAGCCAGTAAAGGTGAGTGTAGGTGGAGGGGTAGGGAGGAGATAGGTCAGTCCAGGGAGGACGGACAGGTCAAGGGGGCGGGATGAGGTTAGTAGATAGGAGATGGGGGTGGGGCTTGAGGTGGGAGGAGGAGATAGGTCCATCCCTTTAAAAGAAAACTATACTAACTATTCCTGATTAATCCATATCTCTCCAAGTGCAGATATATTCTGTCCCTCAGAATACTAATAACATCCCCACCACTCAGGTTAGACTGACTGGCCTGTGGTTTCTTAGATCTATCCCTCCCGCCCTTTTTTAACAGTGGACAATATCAGCAGTCTGGGAGATAGCAAGAACTGCAGATGCTGGAATCAGAGACAATACAGTGTGGAGCTGGAGGAACACAGCAGGTCAGGCAGCACCAGACAAGCAGGACAGTCAATTTTTCCAGTCTGGACCCTTCATCAGGACTGTAGTGATGAAGGGTCCAGACCCGAAACATTGACTGTCCTGCTCCTCTGGTGCTGCCTGACCTGCTGAGTTCCTCAAGCTCCACATTGTATTGACAGTATCAGCAGTCCTCCAGCCCTCTGGCACCTCATCTGTGGCCAGAGAGGATTTGAAAATTACTGTCAGGGTTCCTCAGCTTGGAATACATTTCATATGGGCTGTAGATTTATCTACTGTTAAGGCTGCTAAACCCAATAGTACCTTCTTTCTCTCTCTCTCTCTCTCTCTCTCTCTGTTAATATCTTCCAATATTTCACATTCATCCACCCTGATGTCAATAGTTATGTTGTCCTTTACCATCGTGAAGACCAATGCAAAGTACTCATTGAGGGTTGTGGCCACATCTCCTATGCTTTTCTGGTTAATTCCCTTAGTGACAGGAAACAGAGGGTGGTGGTAGAAGGCTGTTTGTGACACTAAAGGCCAGTGTCCAGTGGTTACCACAGGGATCAGTGCTGGGGCCCTTATTGTTTGTGATGGATCTCAACGATATAGGTGAGATTGTCAGTGGAATGAAAAGTTTGTAGATGATACAAAGATTGCCCAGATGGTTAACAGTGAGGAGGAAGGTCTTTGGTTAACAGAAGATACAGATAGATTGGTCAGATGGGTATATCAATGGCAGATGAAATCTAATCCCAAAAATGTGCGAGATGTTGCATTATGGAACAAGTAAGAAGACAACGGAGCACTCAACAAATAGCAGGACATGAGGAAGCTCAGAGAAACAGAAGATTCTGGGGGTTCTAGCCCACAGATCCATGAAGGCAGTAGAACAGGGTAACATGATGGTTAAGGCAGCATACAGGGCACTTGCCTTTTGAATAGAATATCCTTTATTGTCACTTGTACTCCAGTACAGGAGTACAGTGAAAAGTTTCTACAATGGCTGCCTTTTAATGGTGCCAACTTAGGTACAAGTACATAGGTACAAATCTTAGAGTTAAAAATAAAACAATGTTATTACATATAAGGGGATTAAAAAGGTAAGGATTTACATTACAATCCGGTAACAGCATCAAACAGCAGCAGCTCAGCACGTGGCACCAAGCCCAAGTCCAGCAACTGTCCCACATCATACCAGCCTCCAGTCTGCACCTCACCGGCACTCAGCAGCAACAAGCTAAGTCTTCCTTTACCGGGACTCACCTCACACCGTTCCGGACTTGGGATTCCAAGCGCGGTGCTCCAGGACGTGCAATTCATGCAGTGCCCTGCGGCTCACAACCCACGCGCAGCTCCAGGGCTCGCAGCTCACGTGGTTTTCTGGCTCATTTTGGGCTCGGACTCCAGGATTCGCTGCTCCAGTGCTGAGGGAAGCAGGTTTTGGAGGGGGGAGTGGCGGGGTACGGCTTTCAGGCCTTTATCAGTCGTGGCATACATTATAAGGGCTGGGGATTTTATGTTGGAAGCTGTACAAAAATTTAGTTAAGTCTCTTAGGATGTGATTGCACTGGAGGGGGTGCAGAGGAGATTCACCAGGATTAGCATATTTTAGCTATAAAGATTAGATAGGCAGGGGTTGGTAGGTGTCTGGAACACAGTACCTGGGAGGGCAGTAGAAACAGGAAGCCTCACAAACTTTAAAATGTGTGGATGAGCTACGGGTCCAGTGCAGGAAAGTGGGATTAGTGTAGATAGGTCCATGCAGACTCGATGGGCTGAAGGGCCTCTTCTGTGTTGTATGATTCTCCACGAACAAGACATCAATACAGATTGACACATATCCCAACTACAAGGTAGCAGTTCCAGGAGAAAGGAGAATTATTATACTCAGGAATAATTCACAGTCAGGAGTTTTTGAAAGTCAGTTAAGTCAGTGGGGCATCAGAAACAGCAGGAACCTTCAAGGTGTATAACCCATGCATAAAACATCCAGTGAGGTAACAGCCTTGTAATCATTTCACACACCATTTCTGAAGAAAATGCAAATATTCTGCACAGCAACAACATCTAACCCACATTCCCTGCAGAGTGGTCAGCAAACTCCCAAGGAGGGGTATAATTAGGGTTAATGATGGGTGTCTTTCCATAGAATGGGGGATTTGAAGACTAGGGGGCACCGTTTTTTAAGATGAAAGGAGAGAGATTTAAAAAAAAGACATGGGGGAATTTTTCTTCCCCCACAGTCGATAGTTTGCGTGTGGAATGAACTTCCTGAGGAACTGGTGGATGTGGGCACAATTATAACGTTTAAAAGACAGCTGGATAAGTACTTGAGATAAAAGGTACTGCAGATGCTGGAGAATCCGAGATAACAAGCATGGGGCTGGATGAACACAGCAGGTCAAGCAGCATCATAGGAGCAGGAAAGCTTGACGTTTCGGGCCTAGACCCTTCTTCAGAAATCTAAGCCTGAAACATCAAGCTTTCCTGCTCCTCTGATGCTGCTTGGCCTGCTGTGTTCATCCAGCTCCACACCTTGTTATCTTAGCTAAGGATGGCAGTTTCCTTCCCTAAAAGGGACATTAGTGAACCAGATGGGATTCCCCCACACTGATAATCAGCAATGGATTTATGGTATTTGTAACACTCTTAATTCCAGATATTCATTGAATTCAAATTCCACCATCTGCCATGGCAGGATTCGAACTGGGTCCTCAGAACATCACATCTGGTCTCTGGATTAACAGTTCTGCGATAATACCACTAGGCCATCACCTCCTCCTTGCACTGCACAGGGCGTGCGCTAAGTGAGATCAATGTTAGCAAGATCAGCATTATTTGAAGGTAGAGAGTCCATTCATCAGTCTAATAACGGCTGAGAAGAAGCTGCTCCTGACCTGCTGGAGAGTGTGTTCAGGCTTCTGTGTTTTCTGCCTGATGAAAGTGGTCGTAGGAAGTCATTACCGGGGTGCGATAGGTCTTTGATGATGTTGGCAGCCTTTCCGCGGCAGCAAGCCCTGTAAATGGAGTCCATAGATGGAAGGTTGGCTTCCACGAAGGTCTGGCCTGTGCACACCTTCTGTAGTCTCTTACGGTTCTGGGCAGAGCAGTTGCCATAATAGGCCATTGTGCACCTGGACAGTATGCTTTCAATGGTGCATCTGTAGAAGTTGATCAAGGGCCTTACGGCCATGCCAAATTTCCTGAGCCACCTGAGGAAGAAAAAGTATTGTTGTGCCTTTTTGACTGTCGCATCTATGTGGGAAATCCAGGATAGGTTGTCAGTTATCGTCACTCCGAGGAACTTGATGCTGTTCACCCTCTCAACCTCAGTTCCATTGATGTAGATAGGGGCATGTTCTCCTCCTTTCTTTCCGAAGTTGACGATCAGTTCTTTAGTTTTGCCGACTTTCAGAGAGACGGGGAGGTGATGGCCCAGTGGTATTATAGCCGGACTGTTAATCCAGAGACCCAGATAATGTTCTGTGGACCCAGGTTCAAACCCCAACAGATGCCGGAATTTGAATTCACTAAATATCTGGAATTATGAATCTAATGATGACCGTGAATCGATTGTCAGGAAAAACCCAGGTTCACTAATGTCCTTTAGGGAAGGAAACTGCCATCCTTACCTGGTCTGGCCTACGCATGACTCCAGACCCAAAGCAATGCCCTTAACTTAACTGCCCTATGGGCAATAAATGCTGCGTAGCCAGCGTCACCCTCATCCCATGAATGAATAAAGGAGAGACAGGTTGTTTTCATTGCACCACATCACCAAGCCCTCTATCTCCTTTTTGTATTTTGACTCATCATTAAGCTATCTGTCCCAACCACAATGGCATCATCACCAAACTCGTAGATGGCATTTGTTCAGAATTTGGCGACAGTCGTGAGTGTATAGCAGAGGGCTGAAGACGCATCCTTGGCGGGGGGAGGGGCTCCAGTGTTGAGTGTTATTGTGGGAGAGGTATCTTCACTGATTGCAGTGATTTCCACTGTTCCAAAGTCGTACCGGCCTCAGACCAGGGAAAAACATTTCTCATCTCTAACCTAAAAAGGTGACCCCTAATTTTAAAATAGTGCCCTCTAGTTTTAGACTGACCCAAGAGGGGAAACAACTTTTCCAGGTCCACCTTGTGAAGAGTCTCTGTATAGAGAACACTTCTATCAACTAATTTTCACCACTCCAAGGACAATACCAATGTATCCCGTTTTACTTTCGCCAACATGACTGAAGCGCTCTCATTTCCGGTGCTGTTTTGAGTCGATGTTGAACGTCAGTCATTCTTCTGGAATTATGATAGTGCGCAAATACAGATTGTTGGAGATATACACAGAGCAACCGCGTATTCGCCTTTGGCGAACAAACTCTTCAGCCAATCTATTACAGGCTATCCTCAGTCATCAGAATGATAACACTTAGTGCCTTGTCACACAGTATTTTCCTCACAGCTGTGTAAATATTGTTTCTTTGGGTGCAAACCCTTCGAAAGCCTCTATTGAACCTATCTCCACCATTCTGTCAGGCTGCGCCTTCCAAGAGCTAACCACAAATTCTACTAATTCACCATAAAACCTGCAGAAAACCAGCGCTGTCAGCGAAAATAAAAGGTGACATCTAGCTTGAATACCGTTTCATAAAAACAAACACTTCCTTGCCGGATTTCAAGTCTAAGTGACAATCAAGATAAAAATCTGTCAGATTTACTCAGATTTTCTACACTCACAGTTCACCCCTGTAAAAATAGCTTTGACATTTCATGAGGGAAGATCTAGATTCCTCCTAAAGCTCTGTAAATACCGATTTAAAGAAAATGCAGATTTTAAGAGGCAGATTCGGCTCCAAAATTTTAAAAATCCAGCCATTTCAAAGGGCAGGATATAATATAAAGACATGAATGCTGATGTCAGTCTGCACAGAGCCAGTCTGTCAATGCAAAGGCACAGGCTCTGGGTGGATTTTTATTCTTTGCAATGCGTTTCTTATGTTGCAAAATGTGCAGGTTGCATGCAGTTAGGGTCAGGACTTTCCCCCCAATGCAATCGAGGGGGTCGCCAGCCCGGGGAGAGGGGAGAATGGGGTTCTTACCTGGTACTGGGCCCCGGCTCCGCTGCTCTTTCTCCTCCTCCTCCTCCTCCGCCTGCGGCTGCTTGTCAGCCCCTGGCACCCCTAGGTTCATCCCCATCTTCATCCCGCTCCGACACACCGTCCTTCCCACCTCTGAATGCCGCTCGACCTCCACCTCTTCCTCCAGCGGCGGCTCCGCCTCAAGGAGACAGCGTCCAGCGGCCGCCCCGCTCGCCATCGTCAGCCACCGAACCGAAGAGGAAAGGGGGCGGAAATAGCCGAGGACCGAACGTGCCAGCCGCGACCCGCCCCCTCGCGGAAATAGCCGAGTACTGACGGACGTAACCGAGGGTCCCGAGCAAGGCCCACCTCCTCACGGAAACTGCCGAGGATCACGGTCACGGCCCGCCCCTTCCGTGAAACCGCCAGGGACAGTCATTGGAAGGAAAGGTGAGGCCCCGCCTCCATTTCTGTGAGGTGTCGCTGTTTGGGACCCGAAGAAGCAGCGAGGCCCCGCCCCTATCACCATCAGCAGCCGGACTTCCGGATATGTAGACGGAAAGGAAAACCCTATCAAAACTTGATTCAGCATTCTTATTGCATATCTCCGGAGCGCACAAGAAAAATGAGAAAAACAATGAGAGAAACTGGAGCTGGTCGGAGTTCGATCTCCCCCGCGGCATCCCGGAAAAGGGGAAGGTGGAGATAAAAGGTACTGCAGATGCTGGAGAATCCGAGATAACAAGCATGGGGCTGGATGAACACAGCAGGTCAAGCAGCATCATAGGAGCAGGAAAACTTGGGTTTAGCCCGAAACGTCAAGTTTTCCTGCTCCTATGATGCTGCTTGACCTGCTGTGTTCATCCAGCCCCATGCTTGTTATGAAGGGGAAGGTGGCCCCGGATGAAGGGCGGTGGGGCTTACTGGTTACCGGGGCAGCCGTGACATAGCAGCTTGGTCTCCTAGCAATAGTTGCTGTGGTGACGGGACCCAGTCAGCAAGCGCTGAGCCCGGATGGCCAGGTACCCGTGCTCCGGGGAATGTCGCTGCGGCTGTCACCCGCTGGTGGTGCCCCGTAGTCAGCGCTGGAACGAGAAGGAGGTGGGCAACTGGATCCAGAAACTGGGCTTCCCCCAGTACAAGGTGAGCGCCAGGGGACTGCTACACACAATGAAGTTTGTGAGACATGGCCTTGCCCGGACAAAGCGATGCTGCCTGTTGCTGCTCATATTTTTTCCGAATATGAGTATGATCTGTCCCGAAGAATCTTCTCCAATAATTTTCCTACAACTGACATAAGGCTCACCAGCCGGTAGTCTCCTGATTTCCCTGTTGCCCTTCTTTGTTGCCCTTCTTAAACAAAGGAACAACATTGGCTATTCTCTGGGTCCTCTCATGTAACTAAAGAGGATACAAAAATTTCATACAAAGCCCCAGCAATTTCCTCACCTGCCTCCCTCAGTATTCTCAGGTAGATACCATCAGGTCCTGGGCATTTGTCTACCTTAATGCTTTTCGAAACATCGAACACAACCTCCTCTTTTATATTGACATGGCCCAGAATATCAACATACCCCTCCTGAGACTCACCATCTATCATGTCCTTCTCCTTGGTGAATACTGATGCAAAGTATTCGTTAAAGACCTCACTCGTTTCCTCCTTTATTCTTGAGTGGACCTACCTTTCCCCAACTATCCTCTTGGTTCTTATATATGTGTAAAATGCCTTGGGATTTTCCTTTAACCCTGTTTGCCAAGGATATTTCATGGCCCCTTTTAGCCCTCCTATTCTCCTTGTTTAAGTTCTCTCCGGCTATCTTTATATTTTTGAGGGCTCTGTCTTCAGTTGCCTAAATCTTATATGCGCCTCCTTTTTCTTTTTGACTAAGCTCTCTATTTCTCTTGTCATCCAAGGTTCCCAAATCTTGCCATCCTTATCCTTCATTTTCACAGGAACATGTTGGTCATGAACTCTAATCAACTGCTGCTTTAAAAGATTCCTACATGCCAGATGTGGATTTACCCTCAAAGAGTCACCCCAATCTACATTCCCCAGTTACTGCCAAATATTGTAGTAATTAGCCTTCCTCCAATTTAGTAGCAAGACAAGGCTACTACTCAAAATTGGTCCAAAATGCCCTTTGTTCAAGTTTTTACCTGCTCTGATTGTTGTCTTCGGCCTCTCTGATTCTGGTTCCCAGTTGCTGCTGAAGGTAAAGCTGCTACTCGGACGGACAGTTGTAGTGACCGCTTCAACTTCTCTGAGAATCCTCCTCAGTTGCTTCTCATCAGTTGCGTCTGTTGGATACTGTTCCTCTTATTGAGCACCAGGTCCTCTGCAATCCCACTCTGTGTTGTGGTGATGAACCAGTGTCTCCCAGCTTCCTCCTCAGTCGCTTCTCACCATCAACTTTGAAGAGTTACCGGATTTGAAATGGTATCTCTGCTTTCTCCCCACAGATGCTGCCAGACCTGCTGAGTTTTTCCAGCAGTTTCTGTTCTTGATTCTCAAATGTAGTAATTTGAAGATCCCCCGCAGTGCCATCTGCAAACTAGTTCAGAAATAAGTGGACAAGGCAGATGAATGTGTAGCTGGAAAGATGGTGCAAGAGGGAGGGCTTTAGGTTCCGGTGTTCCACTGGAAATGACTTGGACAACGATGACACCTGTACAAGCTGGACAGATTGCTTCTGAACAGAGCTGGAACTAAGGTCCTTACGGGGTATTTTGCTAGCGCTTTTGTTAAGGCTTCAAACTAACTTGGCACAGGTGTGGGAACCAAGAAAGAACAGCAGAAGAGAATTTCAGGGTTTGTATAATACCTGGGGATACAACAGACACTAGCATAGAGAATAGTAAGTTAACAGGTGAAGTCAGATTAAGGGCTAAATAACAGTCATACAATGAATGAATTAAAAAAAACATATTAGCATTCTCCTTGGGCAGTCTATCAGGACTGCGGATGAGTTCAATGAATTCTGAAATGCTTGAAAAGTATATTACACAATCTGCAGAATCTGTCATGTGTGCTTTGCGTAAAATGGTGTTTGATAGATTGTATGCTGTTTCTGATGCCTGTATTTTGCTAGTACACATTCCTGATGAAGAAGATAGCTACGGGGCTGATGAATAGAACAAAGAACAATACATCACAGGAACATGTCCTTTGGCCCTCCAAGCCTGCACCAACACATTTTGCCCTTCCGTACTAAAACTGTCTTCACTTACAGGATCCGTATCGCTCTATTCCCTTCCTATTGATGTATTTGTTCAGATGTTTCTTGAATGCTGTTATTGTGTCTACTTTGACCACCACCACTGGCAACACGTTCCATGCACGCACCACCCTTTGAGTGAAAAACTTGCTTCGTATATCTCTGTTAAACTTACCCCCTCCCCCCTCACCTTGAACCCGTGTCCCCTAGTAACTGACCCCTCCACCCTCCACCCTTTCCACTCTATCCATGCCATTCACAATCTTATAAACTCATATCAGATCACCCCTCAACCTCCTGCATCCCAGTGAAAACAAACCCAGTCTATCCAATATTATTCAAATCTAAAATTCTCCATACCAGGCAACATGTACCCTGTTTTATGTACCCTCTCCAAAGCAGCCACATCCTTCTGGTAATGTGGTGACCAGAACTGTGCACATTATTCCAAATGTGGTCTAACTAAAGTTCTATAAAACTGCAGCATAACTTGTCTATCCTTATATTTAATGCCACTTCCAATGAAGGCAAGCATGAAGGCACAGCCTTAGAGTAAAGGGAAGACCTTTTAGAACAGAGATAAGGAGAAACTTCTTCAGCCAGAGAGTGGTGAATCTATGGAACCCCCTGCCACAGAAGGCTGTGGAGGCCAGGTCATTGAATACCTTTAAGATGGAGATAGATAGGTTCTTGATTATCAAGGGGATCAAGGGTTATGGGGAGAAAGCAGGAGAATGGGGTTGAGGAACTTATCAGCCATGATTGAATGGAAGAGGAGACTTGATGGGCCGAATGGCCTAATTTCTGCTCCTACGTCTTATGGCCATAGGCCTTTTTGACTACATTATCTACCTGTGCTGTGACCTTCAGTGATCTGTGGACCTGCACACCCAGAGCCCTCTGCATATCAATACTCCTAAGGGTTCTGCCATTCACTGTATAATTTCCACCTATATTTGACCTCCCAAAATGCATCATCTCACATTTGTCTGGATTAAACTCCATATGCCATTTTTCTACCCATGCCTCCAACTGACATATCTTGCTGTATCCTCTGACAATCCTCTTCACTATCCGCAATTCTGCCAATCTTCGTATCATCCACAAACTTACTAATTAGATCAGCCACGTTTTCCTCCAAATCATTTACGCAGACCACAAACAGCAGAGGTCCCAGCACTGATCCCTATGGAACGCCACTAGTCACAGCCCTCCATTCCAAAAAGCATCCTTCCACCACTACCCTCTGTCTCCTATGACTAAGCCAGTTCTGTATCCTTCATACGATTTCACCCCGATACCATGTGACATCACCTTTTGTACCAGTCTGCCATGAGGGACCTTGTCAAAGGCTTTACTGAAGTCCATGTAGACATCAACTGCTTTTCTCTCATCAATCATCTTTGTCACCTCCACAAAAAACTTGATCAATTAGTGAGGCACAACCTCCCCTACACAAAACTATGCTGCCTATTTCTAATCAGTCCATTTGCTTCTAAGTGCATATAGATCTTGTCCCTGAGAATCTTTTCCAATAATTTCCCTATCACCGACGTGAGGCTCACAGGCCTGTAATTTCATGGATTATCCCTGCTACCCTTCTTAAACAATGAGACAACATTAGTGATTCTCCAGTGGCCAGAGAGGATGAAAGATGTCTGTCAATGCTCTACAATTTGTTCTCTTGCCTCCCTCAATATTCTCGGATAGATTCTATCAGGACCCGAGGACTTTGCTAATTTAATACTTTTTAAGACACCTCCTCCTTTTTAATAGCAACTTGGCTTAGAAAGTCAACACTTCCTTCCCTGAGATCATCCTCCACAATTCCTTCTCTTTGGTGAATACTGACACAAATATTTGTTTAGGACCTCACCTACCTCTTCTGGCTCCACACACAGATTTCCCTCCTTTGTCCTTGAATGGGCCAACCTTTTCCCTGGCTACCTTCTTGCTTTTCATATATGTATAAAGAGCCTTGGGATTCTCCTTAAACCTGTTGGTAATGACTTCTCATGACTCCTTTTGTAAGATCATAAGATATAGTAGCAGAAATTAAGCCATTTGGCGCATTGAGTCTGCTGCAACATTCAATCATGGCTGATAAGTTTCTGAACCCATTCTCCCACTGTCTCCCCATAACCCTTAATCCCTTTGACAATCAAGAACCTATCTATCTATCTCTGTCTTAAATATATTCAATGACCTGGCCTCAACAGCCTTGCGTGCCAATGAATTCCATAGATTCATCACTCTCTCTGGCTGAAGAAGTTTCTCCTTATCTCCGTTCTAAAAGGTCTTCCCATCTCTCTAAGGATGTGCCTTCGAGTCCTAGTCTCTTCTGCCAATGGAAAGATCTTCCCAACATCCACTCTCCCAGGCCACATGTATTCTGTAAGTTTCAATTAGATTCCCTCCTCATCCTTCTAAACTCCCATCAAGTATAGACCCAGAGTCCTCAAATATTCCTCATAAGTTAAGCCTTTCATTCCTAGGATCATTCTCATGAACTTCCTCTGGACCCGCTCCAGGGCCAGTATATCGTTCCTGAATATGGAGTTCAAAATAGTCTAAATGAGGTCTGACCAGAGCTTTATAAAGCCTCAGAAGTACATCCCTGCTTTTATGTTCTAGTTCTCGCAAAATAAATGCCAACATTGTATTTGCCTTCTTGACTACCGACTCACCCTGCAACTTTACCTTGAGAGAGTCCTGGAATAGGACTCCAAAGCTCCTTTGCACTTCAGATTTTGGAATTTTCTCCCCATTTAGAAAATGGTCTATGTCTCTATTCTTCCAACCAAAGTGCATGACCTCACACTATCCCATGTGTATTCCATCTGCCACTTCTTTCTCCATTCTCCTAACCTGTCTAAATCCTTCTGCAACTTCCCTGCCTCTTCAATACTACCTACTCCCCCACTGAAACTTCAGTCACCTGGCTGGGCTCATTTCCCAAAACCAGAATAACCCATTTCCCAGTTGGACTGTTTACATACTGTGTCAAGAATCCTGAAAGGTCCTTACAAATTCTACCCCATCCAAGCCGCCAGCACGTAGTGAGTCCCAGTCAATACAGAGGAAGTTAATATCACCTAACACAACGACCCTGCTGTTTTTACATCTTTCCTAAACATGTCTACATATTCCCTCCTCTATTTCTTGCTGGCCATATGGAGGCCTGGAGTATACCCCCAGCATTGTGATTTCACCTCCCTATTCCTGAATTCTGCCCATTTTGCCTGTGAGGTGTCACACTTTTCATTTTGGAAGGACAAATTTGAAAGCAGAATACAGGGTTAACGGAAAGATTCTTGGCAGTGTGAAGGAGCAGAGAGATCTTGGGGTTCGTGTCCACAGTTCCCTGAAAGCTGCCACGCAGGTGGATAGAGTTGTTAAGAAGGCGTATGGTGTGTTAGCTTTCATTAATAGAGGGATTGAGTTCAAGAGCTGTGAAGTTATGCTCCAGCTATACAAAAGCCTGGTTCAGCCACATCTGGAGTATTGTGTCCAGTTCTGGTCGCCTCATTACAGGAAAGATGTGGAAGTGTTGGAAAAGGTGCAGAGGAGATTTACCAGGATGGTGCCTGGATTGGAGGGAAGGTCACACGAGCAAAGGTTGAGAGAGCTAGGACTTTTCTCTTTAGAACGACGAAGGATGAGAGGTGACTTGATAGAGGTGTACAAAATGACCAGAGGTATAAATAGAGTGGACAGCCAAAGACTTTTTGTTAGGGTGGAGGTAGCTATTACGAGGGGGCATAGTTTTAAAGTGAAAGGAGGTAGATATAGGGGAGGCATCAGAGGTAGGTCCTTTACTCAGAGAGTGGTAGGGGCGTGGAATGCATTGCTGGAGAGGGTAGTGGAGTCGGCCTCATTAGGGGCATTTAAGCAGCTATTGGATAGGCATATGGATGATAGTATAAAGTAGGGCTGGAGGTTTGATAGACCTTAGGTTTAGGGGAAAAGTTCGGCACAACATCGTGGGCCGAAGGGCCTCTACTGTGCTGTACTGTTCTTTGTTCTATATTCATCTATCTTGCTGATTATACTTTTCGCATTGAAACACATGCATTTCAGACCATCCCCCCTGCTCTTTTCAGGTGTTTCCCTGCCTGTCCTTGTACTTTGTCATGCTTGCCTTGGTTTCTACCTCTCCCTTCGTTTCTGCATCAATTGCTCTACTCCTCTGGTTCCCACACACCTGCCACACTCGTTTAAACACTCCCCAACCACTCTACCCCTGTATCCCCCTCAAGCACATCAGCCCCAGTCCTGCCCAGGTATAACCCATCCAGTTTGTAAGGTGCCACCTCCCACAGAAGTGGTCCCACTGCCCCACAAATCTGAAGCCCCACCCCACCCCACACCGTCTTTTCAGCCACATGTTCATCCTATATATCCTGCTGTTTCTACTCTGACAAGCTCATGGCACTGGTAGTAATCCTGAGATAACTAACTTTGAGGTCCTACATTTCAACTTTCTTCCCAGTTTTCCATATTCTGATTTTAAGACCTCATCCCCCTTTTCTTAACCTATGTTGTTAGTACCAACATGTACCACAACCACTGGCTGTTCGTCCTCCCCCTCCAGAATGTCCTGCAACCACTGCAAGACATCCAGGACCCTAGCACCAGGGAGGCAACACATCATACTGAATTCTCATTTGCGGCCACAGAAACACCTATCTATTCCCCTTATGGTTGAATCTCCTGTAACTATAGCATTTCTACACCTATTTCTCCATCCCTCTGTAGCAGAGGCAATGATAGTGCCATGAGTTTGGCTGCTGCTGTTATTCCCTGCGAGGCCATTCCCCCAACACTATCCAAAATGGTGTATCTATTTAGCAGGAGAATAGCCACAGGAGATTCCTGCACTTAGCCCTCCTGCTCTGCCTGGTGGTCACCCATTCCCTTCCTGCCTGTGGACTCTTAAGTCTGCGGTGCAACCACCTGTCTATACGTGCTAGCCACGATATTCTCCACTTCACGAATGCTCCACAGTGTCTCCAGATGCCAATCCAACTTCGAAACTTGGGCTTCCAGGAGCTGCATTGGAGACACTTCTTGGACACATGCAGGTCTCGGGCACTGGGAATGCGCCGGCTTCCTACATCGAGCAAGCGGAGCAGACTATGAGTTAGAGCTTTCCTGCCATGTCTTACCCCTTTAACTTAATTAATCCTTACAGTGTCAAATACTCTTAAAACTAAATTGAAGCTTCTGATGCTCTCTGCTGTGATAACACTTTCTCAAAACTTACCTCTTACCAACAACAGTTTCCAGAAGCTGTTTGGGCTCATGCTCCTTTACCCACTGGAACTCTCACTACTAGCTTTCTGCTCACAATATTCCCTCTCTTTTCCTCTGAACTTTGGGCTGACCGTTCCTTAATAGCAGGTTCTTCTACAATACCCTTCACATCCAAGCTTACTGCAAAGTCCGCTCCCAGAATGCAAATGAGCGATGTCTCAGCACTCTCTGGTTGGATACATTGGTCAGATGTACACCAGGACAGATAAGCTTAAAGTTCATAAAATGCACGTCCTGATCATTTATATTGGGTAGATACACCTGGGCAAATACACACACAGGCAGCATTACATGTAGGCAAACATATTCCAGAGTAAATGTACACTCAGACAAATACACCTAGGCAATATCTTTCAGAGCAAATATATACCTGACGATATATCCATCCAGGCAAATACATTCCTTTGGCAAATCTACTGAATGTGAAATATAAAATTGGCTAAATACACCCAGGGTAAATATATGTTAGGGCAAATATGCTCCTGTGAGCGTTATACTTCCAAAGAAATATACCAGACCCAAAACTCTGATTTTCGCTTTATAGATGCTGCCAGATCTGTTGAGCTTTTCCAGCAACTTCTATTTTTGTTCCTCATTTACAGCATCCACAATTCTTTTGGTTTTTAAAAATACATTAGGTTAACTATACTTGTCAAAATACTCAGCAAAGAAAATATCCACCTGAGCAAAATATATTCTCAGGAAAGCGTTTTCATGTCCTTGAGCAATGAAATACACTGGCAGATATTCCAACAAAATTCCTCTCAGTAAATATCCCCAGCAACTTTATCCCAGACTAAGCATACCCTTGGTTAAATATACCCCCAAGAAAATATTCTCCTGAGGAACCATATCCTTGGGAAAATAGACTAATTACATACCCCAAAGTGAATATAACAATTAGATACCTCTAGCACTTATGTACCCAGCAAAAATATTCCTGGATAAATATACCCCAGAAAATACACTGAGTAAACAGCTCAGACTATTTGACTCCCCTAGTTCTGATTATCAACCATACTATTTTCTAGCTGTTACTGAAATGCACCCAGAGATCCAGTGTCACCCATCCTCCTCACTGCCCATTTCGATTTGATAGCAACTCTTGTGTAATGTTTTTCTGTCCTTTCTTCCAGGACTGTTTTATATCAAACAGAATCACTGGCAGGAAACTTATTTTCGTCAACTGTTCCACTTTGCCTCGTATAGGAATCACGGACTTTGAACATATGAAGGTCAGTTGGCAAGTTTGAGGAAACATTTGACCATCTTCTGTTGGTGCCATCTTATAGTCAGATGCTATGTCCTTAATGCTTATGTTCTCGATAGAAACTTCCACATCCATATTTTTATTAGAAACTCTACCACCCCTTCCCATTAGCTATTAACAAATCTGAGGATGACAGGACTCAGCAGACAGTTCCTAGAAAAGGTATTAACTTAGGTGTAATAACACCAGATGGGTTATATTAGAACCTGTCAACGTCAGCTAGTCACACTGGATTACATTCTGTGGCCATTGGTGGTGCTGCAGTACCCCTCATTGCTAAATAACATAATTACAACGTGATCAGTTTACATGGACTAATTCTACTAAGGTTTACATAGGAGTTTCGAATTGAAAATTCGACTAGTGCAAAGAATATGCTAACATGAGGCTCGTCCATTGCACAGGTGGACATATAAGTTTCCGTGGCATTATTTTGAAGAGGAGCAGGGGAATTCTCCCTTGATTGATATCATTAAGATAAATGATCTGGTCTTTATCACAGTGCTGAATCTGGGTGCAATTTGACTGTCGAATTTCCCACATTACAACAATGATACAATCCAAATGTATTTAATTGGCTAAGAAGCACTTTGAGATCTCTGGTGATTGTGAAAACCGCTATATAGGTGCAAATTATTGAACTGGAAAGGGTTCAGAAAAGATTTACCAGGATGTTACTGGGAATAGAGAGTTTGAGTTATATCAGTAGGCTGGATAGACTGGGAATTTTTCACTGGAGTGTGAGAAGTCGAGGGGTGACCTTATAGAGGTTTATAAAATTTTGAGTGACATAGTAAAGGTCTTTTCCATGAGTGTGGGAGTTCAAAACGAGGGGGCGTATTTTTAAGGTGAGAAGAGAAAAATTTAAAAGGGACATGAAGGGAAACTTTTTTACACAGAGAATGGTTAGTGTGTGGAATGAACTCCAAGTAGTGGATGCAGATACTAGTTATAACTTTTAAAAGACATTTGGATAAGTACTGAATAGGAAAAGTTTGGAGGGATATTGACCAAATGCAAGCAGATGGGACTAGTTTAGTTTGGGACTAGTTGGAATGAAGTGTCTGTTTCCGCGCTGTGTGACTCCATGACTCTTCTCTTTCCTTTTGCATTTAAATAGCTATAAGCCTGGGGAGGGGCAGCAGAATACAGTTATACAATTCACTGATATGTCTGCTCCTCTGCAGTTCTGATTCCCTGTGAATCCTTGATTTTAATCATTCACCATTGGTGAGCACATCTTCAGCTCCAGAATTCCCTCCCTAAATTTCTCTTTCTCACTTCACCTTTAAGATGCTCATTGAGCTTTTGCTAACCCATCTCAATATCTCCATAAGTAGCTCAATTTCAAATTTTGGTTTTTTTTCAAAAAATTCATTTGTGGATGTGAGGGTTTCTGGCTTGAGCAGCATTTATTGTCCATCCCTAATTGTGCTACTTACTTCAACCACTTCAATCCTGCACAGTAGGGATGCTGAAGTGCTATTAGTGAGGGAGTTCCAGGATTTTGACTCAACAACAGTGATTGCGCTCTTGTTAAATGACTAATGTTTTTAGTACTTTAAAGGCACCATATAAATGCAAAGTGCTGTTGTTTTAGGTGATTTCCCATGCAATTCAGAAGCTGCTGGACATCGAGGAACCACTCTGGTGTCGGAGCATTTCCAAACCCCACAGAGATCCCATGGGGCTGTTCCTGGAGCGCAAAGCTCCAACAGGCCAGAGAGCTGATGCATTAACGCTAGAAGAATTCATGAAGGAAATGGATGAGTGAACCGCTCCACACTCCAAGCACAAATTGGGAAGCATCTTGCCAGCTGTAAAGATCTCAAAAAAACCTCAGGCTTTTCCAAGTGGGATCCCAGAGCCTAGAGAGACCAATAAGAATGGGATTCCAGGCTGTCCGGGTTATCAGATTTCTGTATTTCACGAGATGCAGTATTATGGTATTCTTGCTGCCATGTCATTGTGTGTGTGTCTTTGGTCAGTGATCTGCTCACCGATTCTTGTCACTAGTCACCACATTTATGAATTTCTACTTCATCACATCCTGTGATAGGGCTGCACTGAAGTACTTAATATAAACCACAAAATCCACCTGTTCTAAATTGGGAACTGTCCAGGTATTTTCACTAAATGTAGGGTTTGACACCAGCAAAACTGATTCATATTCAAACTGAAACATTTTGAGTTGTGTAAATGTTCTGACAGTTAACAGTTATCAGTAGGAGCAGGTTGTCTGTTTAGAGGCTGTGTAAAATACCCACTGTATCTCCACCTAGCTCCAATAGTAAAATCTATTACATGTACTTGTTACAAGCTAAACGACCACCCTAGATCTGAAACAAGTAATTTAGGTTAATGTTACAATCCTTACTGATGGTGGTTAGATGAAGATGATGTGAGATTTGTAGTATCAAGTGCAATTATACTCACCCAAATTCAGGGAGATGCAGACAAGGAGACATTACATTTCAAAATATCAGGTTCCACCACCGTTCCACATCCCTCCCAAGCCTTCCATGGTCTCTGATTTATCAGAATGTCCAGCCAGTCCTGCATGATCAGAAAATGGATTCCCTAAACATGATTTCTTCCCTGTCCCTGGGCATTGTTTGAGGCTGAACCGGACTGTTTTCTGCCCTATCCTGGAATACTTTTCTGACTACATGGCAACCCCATTGCTAAGACTACCTATATTTTTACCTCTTTAACATTGGCAGATATGGGGAGGAAGTGGCATAATGATAATGTCACCGGACTTGGAATCCTGAACCTTCGGCTAATATTTTGGGACGTGGGTTTGAATCTGATCATAGCAGATTGTAAAATTTAAATTCGATTTTATTAACCAGTCTGGAATAAAAAGCTATCCAAATGGCGATCATGTAACCACTGTTGATTGTTTTACATGTCACTGATGTCCTTTAGGGAAGGACTGGATACTGTGTAATGAGAAGAGAATCATTGCCAAACTAGCAATGCGAGGCCCCTTGGAGATGAGCGACCATAACATGTTAGAATTGTTAATCATGATAGACAATGAGGTAGTTGATTCGGAGACCAGAATGCTGAATCTGAATAAAGGAAACTATGAAGATATAAGGAGCGAGTTGGTCTTGATAGTTTGGGGAGAGTTACCGAAAGGGATGACAGTGGATAGGCAACGGCAAACATTCAAAGAACTCATAGGGGAGCTGCAACAACTGTTTATTCCTGGACAAAAACAAAGTTGCTGGAAAAGCTCAGATGGTCTGGCAGCAGCATCTGTGAAGGAAAAAACAAGAGCTAACGTTTCGGGTCCGGTGACCCTTCTGAGCAAGTTATGAGGAAGGGTCCCCGGACCTGAAATGTTAACTCTTTTTTTCCTTCACAGATGTTACCAGACCTGCTGAGCTTTTCCAGCAACTTTGTTTTTGTTCCTGATTTACAGCATCCACAGTTCTTTCGGTTTTTAATTGTTTATTCCTGTCTGGCACAAAGGAAAAAGGGGTAAGAGGGCCAATCCATGGCTTACAAGGGAAATTAGAGATAGTATCCAATCCATGGAAAAAACATACAGATTGGCCAAGAAACATAACATGTCTGAGGATTAGGCGCAGTTTAGAATTCAGCAAAGAGGGACCAAGGGATTGATTAAGAAGGGGAAAACACAGTACAAAAGAAAGCTTGCAAGGAACGTAAAGACTGATATTAACAGTTTCTATAGGTACGTGAAGAGAAAGAGATTGGCAAAGACAAATGTAGGTGCCCTACAGACTGAAATAGGGGCATGTATAATAGGGGACAAGAAATGGCTGAGCAACTGAATACGTACTTTGGTTCTGTCATCAGAAAACAGGACACAAATCAGATACCAGAAATGTTGAAAAGTGCAAAATTTAGGTATAGGGAAGAATTGAGGGAGATCAATATTAGTAGAGAAATGGTGCTGGGAAAATTGATGGATTGAAGACAGATAAATCCCCACAGCCTGATAAACTACATCCCAGAAGAGTTACAGAAGTAGCTCTAGAAATAGTGGATACATTGGTGGTCATCTTCCAGGATTCTATAGCCTCTGGAACAGTCCCTGCAGATTGGAGAGTAGTTAATGTCACTCCAATTTTCAAAAATGAAGGTAGAGAGAAAACAGAATTATAGACCAGTAAGTCTAACATCGGTAGTGGAGAAAATTCTCGAATCCATTATCAAGGACTTTATAGCGCAGCTTTTAGAAAGCAATGGCAGGTTTAGAGAGTCAGCATGGATTTATGAAGGGGAAATCATGCTTGACAAATCTGTTGGAATTCAATGAAGATCAAACTAGTAGAGTTGACAAGGGGGAGCCAGTCGATGTGGTATATTTAGACTTTCAGAAAGCATTTGACGAAGTCCCACATAAGAGATTATTGTGTAAGATTAAAGCGCATGGGATTGGGGGAAGGGTATTGAGATGGAGAGAAAACTGATTGGCAATGAGGAAACAAAGAGTAGGAATTAATGGGTCCTTTTCAAATTGGCAGGCAGTAACTAGTGGGGTGTCACAGGGATTGGTGCTGAGACCGCAGCTGTTCACAATATATATTAATGATTTGGATTAGGGAACAAAATGTAACATTCCAAAGCTTGCAGATGACACCAAGTTGGGTGGGTGAACTGTGACAAGGATGCAGAGATCAAAAACAGAAGTTGCTGGAAAAGCTCAGCATCTCTGGCAGCATCTGTGAAGAAAAAAAATCAGAGTTAACGTTTTGGGTCCGGTGATGCTTCCTCATAACTTGCTCAGAAGGGTCAACAGACCTGAAATGTTAACTCTGATTTTTTCTTCATAGATGCCGCCAGACCTGCTGAGCTTTTCCAGCAACTTCTGTACTTGTTACTGATTTACAGTATCCTCAGTTCTTTTTTAGTTTTTATTAAAGATGCAGAGATCCTTCAGCATGATCTCAACAGTGTGGGTGAGTGGGCAAATCAATGGCAGATGCAGAATAATTTGGATAAATGTGAGATTATTCACTTTGGAAGCAAAAACAAGAAGGCAGCTTACCTGAATGGCTGTAAATTGGGAGAGGGGAGTGTGCAGCAGAACCTGGGTGTCCTCGTGCACCAGTCGCTGAAGGTAAGCATGCAGGTGCAGCAGGCAGTAAAGAAGGCAAATGGTATGTTGGCCTTCATTGTGAGAGGTTTCGAGTACAGGAGCAGGAATGTGTTGTTGCAATTATACATGGCTTTGAGACCTAGAATATTGTGTGCAGTTTTGGTCTCCTCTTCTGAGGAAGGATCCTCCTGCTTTCGAGGGAGTGCAGCGAAGGTTTACCAGGCTGATTCCGGCGATGGCGGGTCTGATATATGAGGAGAGATTGACTAGGTTGGGATTGTTTTCGCTGGAGTTCAGACAAATGAGGAGGAATCTCATAGAGACTTATAAAATTCTAACAGGACTGGACAGGGTAGATGCAGGGAGGATGTTCCCGATGGTGGGTGTGTCCAGAACCAGGGATCACGGTCTGAGGATTCCGTAGACCATTTAGGACGGAGATGAGGAGACATTTCTTCACCCAAAGAGTGGTGAGCCTGTGGAATTCATTACCACAGGAAGTAGTTGATGCTAAAACACTGAATGTATTCAAAAGGCGACTAGATATAGCACGCTTGGGGCAAATTGGATCAAAGGTTGCGGGGAGAAAGCAGGATTAGGCTATTGAGTTGGACAATCAGCCATGATCGTGATGGATGGCGGAACAGGCTTGAACGGCCAAATGGCCTCCTCCTGCTACTATCTTCTGTTTCTATATTTACCTGGTTAGGCCTACATGTGACTCTAGACCAACAATGTGGTTGACTGTTAAGTGCTAGACTAGCCAGCGATGTCAACATCCTGTGAATGATAGATTCTGCCTGAACTACTCTGAAACCTTCATCCATACATTTGTTGCCTCTAGACTTCGCAGCTGTAATGCCTCCCTCACTGGGCACATCATCTACTCTCCATAAACTTGAGGCAATCCAGACCTTGGTGGCTGTATCCTCACTTGCACCAAGTTCTGTTCACCCATCTTCCCTGTGCACATTAGCCCACATTAGCAACTTCTCAATTTTAAAATTCTCATCCTCATTTTCAAACCCCTCCTTGGCTTTATATCCTTCCTTATTTCTCTAAGCACTTCCAGCTCCACAACACATTCTCTGCCTTTAGTTTGACTGTTTAGACATTCCCAGTTACCTTTGCTGCACTTGTAGGTTGTACCTTTGGTTGCCTAGCCCCAAGGTCTGGAATACCACCCCTGCCCCCACTCTAACTGAGATATGACTAGTTAATGAGGAAGTGAAGGCACTAAAGATGTAAAGATTGAAACATGAGCTTAGTGGAGATCTCGTGCATTCTCTATCCTTGCGTAGAATTTTACCATCCCATGATAGGGGACTTGGCTTCAGCTCTGACCTGATTTGACCAATATAGAGACCGAATTAATGGTCACTTCGTGCCCTGCTGCAATTTTTAGGCTGGTTGAAGATCGGGGATAGCAGAGGGGGATGGTCCACAAGTCAGCCAGGCTTCTCAACCTTGCCCCCACCCCAGCATGTGCAAACCAGCCCCTACAAAACTCCCAAAACACCCAAGACCAAATTCCATCACCTTAGTGGGTGCCACCCTTGCCTCTCTGCCTGAAGGCTAAGGGATCAAGCCACATTCCAGAAATTTGAGTCATACATGTGACATCAGACCCAAAGCACTAGTTGAATCTTAATTGCCCTCTGAAATAGATAGCAAGGCTGTCAGTTCAAAGGCAATTAGGGAAGGGCAACAAATGTCAACTGAGACTGTGACACACATATCCCATGAAAGAATAAGTTTTAAAAAAGCTATTTTCCCTTGAAACTATTTGAAAAAGAGTAGGGGAGTTCTCCACCTGTCATGGCCAGAATTAGAACATAAGAACCAGGAGCAAGCTATTTAATAAGATCATGGCTGATCTTTTCGTGGCCTCAGCTTCACTTACTCACTCTCGCACCATAACTCTTAAATTCTTCACTGTTCAAAAAATTATCTTGGCTTTAAAAACATTCCATGAGGAAGCCTCAGCTACTTCACTGAGCAGGGAATTCCACAGATTCAAAACCATTTGGATGAAGAAGTTTCACCTCAATTCAGTCCTAAATTTGTTCCCCCGATCCTCCCTGCTTCTATCTTATCCTCTTCGTAATTTTATGTTTCTATAAGATTCCCCCCTCATTCTTCTAAATTCCAATGAATATAATCCCAATCTACTCAGTCTCTCCTCATAAACCAACCCTTTCAACTCTGGAGTCAACCTAGTGGATCTCCTCTGCACTAGTGCCAGTACATCCTTTCTCCAGTAAGGAGTCTAAAAGTGCATGCAGTACTCCAGGTGTGGCCTCACCAACACCTTACACAGCTGCAACATAACCTCCCTCCTTTTAAACTCAATCCCTCTAGCAATCAAGGACAATATTCCATTTGCCTTCTTAATTACCTTTTGAACCTGCAAACCAACTTTCTGTGATTCATGTACAAGGTCACGCAGGTCCCTCTGCATAGCAGCATGCTGCAATTTTTTTTACCATTCAAGTAATAGTCCCTTTTACTTTTATTCCTACGAGAAATGGATGACTTCACATTTATCAACATTGAGTTCCATCTGCTAGGCTTTTGCCTACTCACTTTAACTATCTATATCCCTCTGCAAACTTTCAGAGTCCCCTGCACACTTTGCTGTACCACTCATCTTAGCGTCATCAGCAAGCTTTGAGACACTACACGTGGTCCCCAACTCCCAAATCGTCTATATAAATTGTAAACAATTGTGGTCCCAACACTGATACCTGAGGCACACCACTAGTCACTGATCACCAACCAGAAAAGTACTCATTTATCCCCACTCTTTGCTTCGTGTTAGTTAACCAATCCTCTCTCCATGCCAATACATTGCTTGTAACACCATGCACCTTTATCTTATGCAGCAGCCTTTTGTGCGGCACCTTGTCAAATGCCTTTTGGAAATCTAGATATACGACATCTACTGGGTCCCCATTGTCCACATCGCACTCATAATGTCTTCATTGAATTCCAGTAAATTAGTTAAATTCTTGCCTTCATGAACCCATGCTGTGTCTGCCCAATGGGACAATTTATATCTCGATGTCTTGCTATTTTTTCATTGATGGTAGATTCAAGCATTTTTCTCACTGTAGAAGTTAAGCTGACTGGCTTATAATTCCTCATCTTTTGTCTACCTCCTTTTTTAAACAGTGGCATCACGCTCACTTGATGTGACAAAATAAGCTGGACAAAAATATAATTCTTCCTATTCAGGCACTGATTGGTGTTTATGGTCGAAAGTTGAAACTGACATCAACTGGAAAGGCCTAGACTTAAAAAAAATGTTTTCTTTAATTGTGACTTAGAGTGGAACAACAGAAAGAAATGCATGGAAATACTGTCCTTGTTGAACTCATTAAAATAAAGAGGCTAGAACGTCTGATATGCATTTGTCTAATTTGGTGTCACTTCACAAAGACATCATTGACTGAGAGAAAGCTGTTAATTGTCCCCTATTCCCCACAGCAATCAGTCGCTGCTCCAGTGTTCCCCAGGCCTTTACTCTCTTCTGGGATATGGCTGAAGCAAACAGTGCGATGGGACAACGGGGTGAGAATGGAGAATGGACAGAGATCAGCTTGAAATAAAATTCCAAAAGTAATTCTTTCCACTTTTATCCTGAGTTCATGAGCCAATTATCAACAATTGACCCAGGCGCACACACTTTTGCTAGCAGAGCATAAAGTGAGCCCCCAGTAAATATCCAAAGTCAAAGGGGAAATTTGAACTTAAACCCAATCATTGATCTTTCACCTTTCACAAAAAAGTCCCCAATTTCAATGAGTGGCCAAAGACTCTGCAGTGACAGGTTGTGACCCAATGTGTAAAAGACAGGAAACTGATCAGGGAAAGGAGATCCCTGGCAACAAGTTGGAGCTGGACAGATTACTAGACAGCAAAGTGAGTGATGTGTCCAGACGTATCGAATGAGACTTTTGTGCTTTAGGACCGGTCATTTAATTGCCTTCTGGAATTGTCTTTCTGATCTATAAATTCCTCTCGATGGTGTGAACATATAACTGTGTGGCATTTGTAGTTCAATCACTTAGCTGCTGCCCACCTCTCCTCAGACAGGTTCAGCGTCCACAGCAATCACTATATTCAGACAGTCGTTTCTTCCATAGCAAAGACACCCGGTATATGAAGCTGATGTATTGCTGCAGGCGTGGATGTGTCAAGAAGAACTTTGTAAGGGGGGTGTCTCTCATGGACACAGATGCCAAGTCGAACCAGGGGAATGGGCTGAGAAGAGACATTTAAAGAGAAAAACACATGACTTTAGCAGAATCCTTTGGAAACATCGACAGAAAATAAGTAAACCCTTCTCAGATCCAAGATCCTCTTTTCTTTCTGCATCCTCTCTTGTAGAAGGTGCTTGGTGACTACCTGACCATATCATAGGTGAGCTCAGCTTCAAATTAGAAAATACCAAAAACAGCCACTAGGAACAAGACATCCAGGCTGTGATTTCCCACCACTCATAGAAACATAGCAACTAGGTGCAGGAATAGGCTATTCAGACCTTCAAGTCTGCTTCACCATTCAATATGATTAGGGTTGATCCTCTAGCTCAATGATATATTCCCACTTTCTCCCATACCCATTGATGCCTTTAAAAGTAAAAAAAAAGTCACCTTTTTGAACATATTAATTGACATAGCCTACACAGCCTTCTGTGGTAGGGAATTTCAGAGGTTTATTACTCTTTTGGTAAAGACAGATTTTCCTCATCTCAGTCCTGATTCATCCCATATTCTGAGACTGTTGCCCCACTTTGGGACTCCCCAACCAGGGAAAACATACTGCCTACATCAAGTCTGTCTGACCTTGTTAGAATTTTATGTGTTTCAATCAGATCCACTCCCATTCTTCTAAACTGTAGTGAGTATGGGCCCAGTCAAACCAACCTCTCCTCATAGGACAGTCCTGCTATTCCCCGATATCAGCCTAGTGAACCTCCACTGGACAAATAATCAAATGGTCTGGGAATATGGGTTCCAAACCAACCATGGAAATGGTGGAATTTGAATTCAATAAAATCAGGAATTAGAAGCTTGAACAATGGCATCTGTTAAACCACTGTCAAGTGTTGTAAAAACACATCTGGCTCACTAATATCCTTTAGGGAAGGAAATCTGCCATCCTAACCTGGTCGGCCTACATGTGTTTCCAGACCCACAGCAACGTGGCTGACTTATAACTGCACTCTGAAATGGCCGAGCACGCTACTGAGTACAAGGGCACTTAAGGATGGGCAATAAATGTTGGCCTTGCCAGAGATGCCCACATTGCATGCATGAACTTAAAAACAATGTTAGGCATGGTGTAGTGAGGGGAGGATATGAGCCATTAGTGTGTTGCTATGATCCCAACTGAAGTTACTACTGGACAAATCAGATCCCAGATCAGATCACTTTATAGTTAATCAAAATTCAGAAAAAAATCCTCCCCTAACCAAATTGTAAGTTTGTCTTAGCTGCTTCTTTTCAGTACTAATCCCATAAACTTGGATTTTCTCTTGACACTCTCACAATCGAGAGTTTAGACTTTCTCAGTCTTTTCATAACGTGCAGAGGTCTAATCAAACAAAACTTGGTCTGGAAGCTTCACAAACAACACAAAAAGCATTCCATTAGGGGTTCCATGAAAAGCTAATGGGCAAAATAAGGATTCATGGAGATAGGGTTATAATGACGCAGGAAGTTCGACTGGAAAGGAACATAGTTTATTGGTGAACACCAAAATAGAACCCAGCCTGGGTGAGACAATTTTGTAGATCCATCCTGAGGTATACTTTTTAAATATTTTTCATATCCAAAGTGCTTTTACACACAACTGAACAACTTTACTATCACTAAAAACCCTGACTTTTTTTTGGTTTTTAACTATTAACTGCCAACAGTAAATCATCCAAGTTGCCAATTAGAAATTTACATGCAAAGCTCATTACGGGCAATGCAAACCATTTGGGTCTGTTTGTTTTTTTCACTTTTCTTTCACTTTCACTGTGCCACAAGAACCAGGGTCTTCTTTTTTTTACCCAGAAGTGTTATCACACTCATATGAGTGATCTTCCCACCACCAAAAATCAATTTATTTTAAATTGCTTAACCACCCACATGCTCCCTCCCCAGGGACATCTGGGCACAAACACCTACCTGCAGGCAGGGTCTGCTTTTTTTAATTATTTAACCTATTTTTCTTTTCAATCTGTTCAGAGATGTAATTTATCCTCTGGAACAGGTGGGACATGAACCCACATCTCTTGGTCCAGGGGTAGGGATACTACCACTGCACCCCAAAATGACCCTTCAGGAGCTGCTTAATAAAGGGCTTAGGTAATGAGTTCCAGCTAGGCAAGCCATTGCCTGTTACCAAGGGAACTCATTCTCAACAAGCTCCACAGGGAGATTAATTATCCTTAAATGGTCCTTAAAAGGGTTATCACAGAGGTAATACATCAGCATGGCTGGAAGCAGAGAGTGGACATAAATGGGGTATTTACAAGTTGGCAGACAGTGAATGGTAGAATGCCGCAAGGTCCAGTATTGGGGCCTCAGGTATTTGCAATCTACATTAACGAATAGTCAAAAAGCCAGAAAGTGATATATCTAAATTTGCTGATGACACAAAGTTAGGGAGAGAAGATAAACATGGGGAGGACGAAAAGAGGCTGCAAAGAGATATAGACGAGATAAGTGAGTGGGTAATAAGATAGCCAATGGAGTATAAAGTAGGGAAGTGTGGAGATATCTACTTTGTCATAAGAATAGAACAGTGGAGTATTTTTAAAAGGTATGAAACTTGTACGCATTGAAGTTTCAAAGCAACTTGAGTTTTCCCATACAATATTAACAGGACGTTAACAGTTATAGCAAGCAATTTGAAAGGCAAATGGCATTTTAGCCTTAATTGCAAAGGGATTGCAGTACAGAACTAAAGAAGTCTTACTAAGATTATACAGGATTTTGGTGAAACCACATCTGGAGTGCTGTATGCAGTTTTGATCTCCACATTTAAGAAAAGCATTAAGAAAAGTGGTACAATGGAGGTTCACTATATTCAACCCTGGGATGAGGGGCTTGTCCTATTATGACAGATTGAGTAAATTAGGTCTACACCCACTGGAGTTTAGATGATGAAAGGTGATCTCCATGAAACATTCATAGAATCATGGAATCCCTACTGTGTAGAAACAGGCCGTTCAGCCCATCAAGTCCACACCAACCCTCCAAAGAGCATCCCAACCAGACCCACACCCATCCCTGTAACCCTGCATTTCCCATGGCTAATCTACATAGCCTGTGCATCCCTGGACACTATGGGCAATTTAGAATGGCCAGTCCATCTAACCTGCACATCTTTGGACTGTAGGAGGAAACCCATGCAGACACTGGGAGGATGTGCAAATTCCACACAGACAGTAACCCAAGAAACCCGCGTCTCTGGTGCCGTGAGGCAGCAGTGCTAGCTACTGTGCCGATTCTGAATGAGTTTGATCAGGTAGAGGCTGAGACACAGACAGTGCTGGAGAAACTCAGAAAATCTGGCAGCATAAGTAGAGAGAAAAATAGTGTCAACAGGGTTGAACCGGTGACCTTCATCAGAACTGAAAGTAGCTGGAAAAGGTGGTGCTTATACTGATGATGGTGTGGAGAAGGGGGAAGTGATTTGAGTAATGGGAACGATGTCCACAGAGAATGAGAGAGAAAAAAAGAGAGGGCGACAAAGGAATTGCTGATGATAAAGCTGATACAGAAATGGCTGCTGGGTAGGGTGCCAATGACAAGTGTAAATAGTTGAAAATAGGTTGGCTTGCCAGGAGCAACCCATAGAAAACAGGACTTATGGGTGTGGGAGAAGGATAATGAACATAGAGGAAGGTGTTCACATTCCGAAATTGTTAAACTCAATGGCACAGTTGCTCAGTGGTTAGCACTGCTGCCTCACAGCACCACGAACCCGGGTTCGATTCCACTCTCGGCCAACTGTCTGCGTGGAGTTTGCACATTCTCCTCGTGTCTGTGTGGGTTTCTTCCGGGTGCTCTGGTTTCCTCCCACATTCCAAAAATGTGCAGGCTAGGTGGATTGGCCATGCTAAATTGCCCATAGTGTTCAGGGATGTGTAGATTATGAGGGTTTATGGGGGGATGGGTCTGGGTGGGATGCTCTGAGGGTCGGTGTGGACTTGTTGGGCCGAAGGACCTGTTTCTATACTGTAGGGATTCTATTCTATGGATTGAGTTCTGAAGGCTGTGAGGTACCTAGGCCAAAGATGAGATGCTGTTCTTCCGGCTTGCGTTCAGCCTCGCTGGAGCATTGTGGCAGCCTGAAGCAGAGATGTTAGCCAGGGAACATGGTGGTATGTTGACATAGCAGGCAACTGGAAGCTCAGTGTCATTTTTAATGGAAAAAGTGTACATGTTCTGCAAAGTGATCACCCATCTCTCTCAGAGAAGTGTGGAGCCTAAAACATTGCGGAGTTGAGGGCAACGAGGAGATGTCATGAAAGAAACAGGAGTTGAGGCCTGGGATAGGCAAATGCGAGGTCTTGCACTTTGGAAAAAAGAATACAGGCATGGACTATTTTCTGAACGGTGAGAAAATTCATAAAGCCAAAGTACAAAGGGATCTGGGAGTGCAAGTCCAGGATTCTCTAAAGGTTAACTTGCAGGTTGAGTCCGTGATTAAGAAAGCGAATGGAATGTTGTCATTTATCTCAAGAGGGTTGGAATATAAAAGCAGCGATGTGCTCCTGAGACTTTATAAAGCTCTAGTTAGGCCCCATTTAGAATACTGTGTCCAATTTTGGGCCCCACACCTCAGGAAGGACATACTGGCACTGGAGCGTGTCCAGTGGAGATTCACACGGATGATCCCTGGAATGGTAGGCCTAACATACAATGAACGGCTGAGGATCCTGCGATTGGATTCATTAGAGTTTAGAAGGTTGAGGGGAGATCTAATAGAAACTTACAAGATAATGCATGGCTTAGAAAGGGTGGACGCTGGGAAGTTGTTTCTGTTAGGTGGGGATACTAGGACCCGTGGGCACAGCCTTAGAATTAGAGGGGGTCAATTTAGAATGGAAATGAGGAGACATTTCTTCAGCCAGAGACTGGTGGGCCTGTGGAATTCATTGCCACGGAGCGCAGTGGAGGCCGGGATGTTGAAAGTCTTCAAGGCAGAGATTGATAAATTCATGATCTTGCAAGGAATCAAGGGCTACGGGGAGAGTGCGGGTAAGTGGAGTTGAAATGCCCATCAGCCATGATTAAATGGCGGAGTGGACTCGATGGGCCGCATGGCATTACTTCCACTCCTATGTCTTATGGTCTTATAGATCAGGATGATTTTATTGATTGGCAGGACTGGCTTAAGAGGCAGTCCAATAGGGAACTCAGAAGGAAGTTCTTCATCCAGAGAGATGTGAGAATGAAGAACTTGATACCAAATTGAGGTGAGCAGTTGAGATGGTGATGGAGGAATCTGGAATACTAGCTGAAATGTATGATTCTGAGCATCTGATTATCTGTCTGTTATTTGATTTGTCTCTGGGGCTGCTCTCAATTTTGGCACAAATTCCCAGATGTTCGCAAAAGGAATGATACAGTGTTAGACTAAATCAGGTTGGCACACTGGTGTGATTAACAAAGGTTTAATAATAAACTATTATCAGTTTAATAATTTTATGGTCATCTGTATTGACGTCAGATAATTAAGTTCAAATTCACAAACTAATATGGTGAGATTTAAACTCCAATCTCAAGATTATAAATTCAGACCACTAAAATGCTCATCCCAAAACATATTCATCAAGCTCCTATATCTCGAAGCACATGGAGTTACAGATATTCCAATGATCAAGACATGAGATACAACATACCTGTCATACGACAGTGACTGAATGCAGGATGCATTAACGAAGCTTTCATGAGTAAACAAAGTTGGGTTGTCAATTGCTTCCACACCTTGTGAAGGGCTGAACATAAGGTCATTGAGTATGTCCAGTGAGAGGTGCTGGGGCACATTCAGTAAGTGGAGGACATTCAGAACAGAATACATTACTTCTTCAAACCACTTGGGGTCCAGACACGAAATAGCTGAGAGGATCAGAGCAAATTCAGAGTACAACCAACAACTGAGTTTGGAAAAATCAAACAAAACAAAGTAACAGACAGCATTTATGCAGATATTCAGGAGAAATTTGGTTAGGTTTCACATGTGAGGCTTTTAAAGTTGATAATTCTCTTAAGGTGTCATCTCTCTGAAAATCTACTTTTCATTTCTTTTACCCATTCATGGGATGAGGGCGTCGCTGGCTAGGCCATCCCTAATTACCTAGAGGCCAGTTAAGAGTCAACTATATTGCTGTGGGCCTGGAGTCACATGTAGGCTAGACCAGGTAAGAATGGCAGTTTCCTTCCTTAAAGGGCAGATGAGCATTTTCCCCCCAACAACTGACAATGGATTCATGGTCATCATTAGAGTATTAATTCTGGATTTTTATTCAATTCAAGTTCCACCATCTGCTGTGGTGGGATTCGAACCCAGGTCCCCGTAACATTACCTGGATCTCTGGATTAACAGTCCAGCAATAATACCATAATAGGCCATTGCCTCTCCTGCCTCCTCTCCTAGAGCTAATAAATCAAAGTGTATCTGACAAGGGTCCATTCCCTATGCATCAGCCTAGAGATTGTCAACAATCAATTTTAGTATGGACGTTGTCAACAGCTAAGTATGATGGGTTTCATACCATATGCCCACATGAACTGGATTGCTGGCTAAAAATGAAAAGCACTCCCCCTTGTCAGATTTGCATTTATGTTAACCCAGAGCTGCTGGAGTCAATTTTAATTTTCAGCCAGTGCCCAGGTTAAGATCAGCACAAACCTGAACTGAAACCTGCTTATAACAAGGTGTGGGGCTGGATGAACACAGCAGGCCAAGCAGCATCATAGGAGCAGGAAAGCTTGACGTTTCGGGCCTAGACCCTTCATCAGAAATGCATTTCTGATGAAGGGTCTAGGCCCGA
>JAHRHZ010000275.1:7565345-7580565 GCA_024137785.1 Ginglymostoma cirratum
TATCGGGGAATGCGCAGGATCTGAGTGCTCGACCGGGGACACCATCTTGGCCCATCACTTTCCTTGGGTTGACTCTCAGAAAGACTGATCTGACTTCTGAAGCAGTGACAGAGGGAACAGGTGTGTCTCAGGCTGTCAGGGCAGGCTTTGTCATGCTGGCGGTATTCTGCTCAAACTGAGCATAGAAATCATTGAGCATGTCAGGGAGGGATGCGTCGTTGTCCGCTATCTTATGCTGTTTTATTTTGTATCCCATAAAGTCATTCAGGCTTTGCCATAGACATTGGGAATCTGTTTGGTAGGTCTGGGCCTCTAACTTGGTCCAGCACTGCTTCTTGGCCTCCCTGATGGCTTTGCAGAGGTCATATCTGGATTTCCAGTATTGGTCTGGGTCACCTGACTTGAATGCTGCACATCTGATCTTCAGTAGGGAGTGGATTTCCTGGTTCATCCAAGGTTTCCGGTTGGGGAACACTCAGATTGACTTCTTTGGTACACAGTCCTCCCCACACTTGCTAATGAAGTCCGTGAGGGTGATGGCGTACTCGTCTAGGTTTTCCGCTGAACACTTGAACACAGTCCGGTTCACCGAGTCCAAGCAGACCCAGAAATGGTCTTCTGCTGCCTCGGACCAGCACTGTACTTTCTTTTGTGAAGGATTCTCCCATTTCAGTTTCTGCTTGTAAGCTGGGTGGAGGAACACAGCACTGTGGTCGGATTTTCCGAAGTGTGCACAGGGAATTGAGCAGTAGGCATCTTTGATGGTTGTGCAGCCGTAGTCCAGAATGTTTGGTCCCCTGGTGGGGCAGGAGATGTGTTGGTGGTATTTTGGCATCACCTACTTGAGGTTGGCTTGATTGAAGTTGCCGGCCACAATGAGTCATGCCCCAGGGAATTTTGTCTCTAGAGTGTTTGTGGCAGTGTAAATCACATCTAGGCCATTCTTCACATCCGCATGGGGTGGTATGTAGACAGCTGTCAGGATGGCAGAGGTGAACCCTCGTGGCAGGGAGTAGGGACGGCATTTTACTGTAAGGTATTCTAGGTCCGGGGAGCAGTGGCTTGCCAGGATCGCTATGTCTGAGCACCAGGAAGTATTGATTAGGAAGCATACACCTCCGCCCTTCGCCTTACCCAAGGACACCATGTGGTATATGGAGAACCTGTCAGCTTGTAGGGCACAGTTGAGCATGGCAGGGGTGAGCCAAGTTTCCATGAAGCAGAACACACAACAGTCTCTCAGGTCTCTCTGGTAGGTAAGTCTAGATCTGAGTTCATCCATTTTGTTTTTGATACTTTGGACATTTGCTAGGAGTATGCTGGGGAGGGGAGTTTTGAAACCATGTAGTTTCAACCTCACCTTTAGGCCGGCACGTTTTCCCCGTGTCCTTGTTGGTTTCCTGTATCCAGATGGTCTGGGGAGTCGGTGCTGCGAGTCTACTGCTCCTGCAGGTAAATGAGTTGGTTCCGGTCAGTCTGGGCCTCCCCTGGCGGTGGGACACTGAAAGGTTAGAGTTCAGGCCTGGGCTGGTCTGGTCTCCACGGGGATGGGTGGCTTTGGTGAAGTTTCTGATCCTGGGCAGTCCCAGTTGCTGTTGGAGCGAGACTTCTTTGCTTGCAGGTAAGTGAGTCAGGCCTGATTGGGCTGGGCCTCCACGGGGTCACGCTGATGTCTGTCTCAGATCGGTTGGACCTTCTTAGGGTTGCCTGCTGCTGGTCTCGGGTCGGTCAGAGTTCCAGTGGGTCAAGTAGCAGTCAGAGCCGATTCTGTTCTGGGTCATGATCGGGTCATTTATGCAGGACACAAGACTCTGCTAAGCAAGAAACAGTTTACTTCAGGGGATGAAGTTTGGTGTAGGAACTATGGGAATGGCTTTGCATGGATAAGAGGCTTGATCGACTCGAGGTCAGGTCCAGTGATGTGTAACGTTTGGATAGGTGCAATGGTCTTGAATGTAGACTATAGGAAGACTGCAAACTCGCAAACAGTATGGTAACAAAACAAGCCCTGCTCCTCGACAGCCTTTCTGACTGCTGGGCTTCTCCCTCTCCATCAAGAGTTAAAGATATCTTGGAATCTGAGATGGACACAGCGGATGTTGCTGCCGTTGCCGCCCGAAGAAGAGAATGAATTTGTTCCGAGATGCTCCTGGCACAAGAGGCAAGCTACTGCATGTAGCATGCTGTCTGTATCAGAGGCAGAGTTGGAGGAACCTGACCCAGTGTTAAAATGCCCCAGGAAGAGCTACAAAAAACAGAATCGGCCTATGCCCTCGGATCAGAGAGGGAGGGATATAGTGATTGTAATGAGGTCAGCAAATGAACTACATAGAATATGAGTTCCCTGATTGGGGCTATTAATCTGGTCCGATCAGGGAACCCTGGCTGACAGATAGAAACAGGAGTGTCAGACATTCTGTTCACTTTGAGAGCTGGCTCTGAGGCCTCTCCATCTGCAAATAAAGGATGGCTTGGTAATGGGATACCAGCCCCTGTGGAGTTATCTCACCAGGCTCCAGACCTACCACCACTGCTGCCAGGACTCCAGACTCTGGACAATTCCACTGCCACGCGGAGTCCAGGCTCTGGGCACCAGCGCTACTGCTAAGAATCCAGGCTCTGGACACCAGCGCTACTGCTAAGAATCCAGGCTCTGGGCACCGGCACAGCCGCAAGGAGTCCAGGCTCTGGGTACCAGCGCAGCTGCAAGGAGTCCAGGCTCTGGGCACTGTCACTGCTGCTGTCACTCGGAGTCCCAATCCACTCTGCTGTGGTTGTAGCCACCGCCAGGCTGTCACCGCTCCAGCCTCGAAGATAAGAAAGAAAAGAAAAAGAAAAAGAAAAATGATGAAAAGCAATAGAGAAAATAATGTCACCAGCCTGGAGTTGACGGACTTCTTTGAGCCTGGACACTACCTACCCTGCCAGCGCCATCTGCAAGTTCCCCACCAAGTCACTCACCATTCTGACTTGGAAATATATTGCCATTCCTTTACTGTCACTGGGTCAAAATCCTGGCAGTCCCTCCCTCAGGGCATTGTGGGTCAACTACAACATGTGGATTTCAGCAGTTCAAGAAGGCAGCTCACCACCACCTTTTCAAGGACAGCTAGGGATTAGCAATAACTAGAATGACCAGCCAGCAATGCCAATGAATGAATAATAACCTGGTCTGCCCTAATATGGCTCCAGTTCCACAGCAATGTGGTTGACTCATAACTGCCTTCTGGGAAATTAGAGATGGGCAATAAATGCTGGTATGGCCAGTATGCTTACTTACTTTGAATGAATTTTAAAAATACACATTTTCTTACTGAATTTTGATTATTTTCTAACAATAGTCTGGTTTTAGCCACAAAAACAAAGTTGCTGGGAAAGCTTAGCAGGTCTGACAGCATCTGTGGAGGAGAAAACACAGTTAACGTTTCGGGTCCGGTGACCCTTCCTCAGAACTGGTTTTAGCCAGTTTGGCTATAAGTCTCAATGTCTGGTATACTCACAAACACAGGCCACATCAGTGCATAATGACATTGTCAAAATACATAATGACATCATACTCCCCATGCCATTGGCCTGTAAAGTCTGGGATCTGGATTTTGCATCAGGAGCAGTAATACCTGTAACCTCTCCTAATTGCTATAAACCACTGAAATGTGTGTTCCTCCTCTGGGTCTCTTCTGCATCCCTAATTTTAATCACAGTATGCATTGGTGGCTTTGTCTTCACTTGCTTGGCCCCAATCTTTGGAAATCCCCACCAAACATCTCCACTTCTCTCATCTCCTTAAAAACACTTCTTAAAAGTTAGTTGACCAAACATTTGACCATCTGTCCCGATACTTCCTTCTCCAATTCAATATCAACTTATGTCTCACCCACTATCTTAAGAGTGTTAAATAAATGTGAACTGTTATCATTATATGTAAAATGCATTTGGTATTCTTGAGCCAAAACAAAGTGACACTTTGATTTCTTCCCCCCAACCCCAACACTTGGCTGTTCCTGATCTGCAGTTCTCTACCAGCAAAGTCCTTGGGGTACCTCATAAATAGGGGAAATGCAGATCAATTCCCAGATTTGGGGACTACAGCCTTTTCACCACAGTTCAGCATACACATTGAGGAAAACTATCATACTTTCTACTTTACTTACAAGCCTTTTTAAATGGCGATGTCACCTCAATAACTTCTTGAATCTTTAGGGCTTCAACAGGAGTTCTGCCACTCCGCCACAGTTTAGGCCAGGCACTTTTTCTGTGGAAGAAATATTGTGGCCTCACAATGCTGCTGTGTCCCAGGAGGTTCTTGAGCCTGAGGGAAAAACACAGCAAAAGTAACATCAATATTTAAGTAAGTACCAAAAGCCATATAAATGAGTTATTAGATAAAAACCAAAAGAACTGTGGATGCTGTAAATCAGGAACAAAAACAAAGTTGCTGGAAAAGCTCAGCAGGTCTGGCAGCATCTGTGAAGGAAAAAACAGAGTTAACGTTTTGGGTCCAGTGACCCTTCCTCAAAACTAATGGTGATTGGGAAAACGTCAGTTTATATGTGGAATAAAAACCGAAAGAACTGCGGATGCTGTAAATCAGGAACAAAACCAAAGTTGCTGGTAAAGCCCAGCAGGTCTGTGAAGGAAAAAACAGAGTTAACATTTCGGGTCCAGTGACCCTTTTTCAGTTTATATGCAGGGTTATTAGATAAGTTCAAGATCAAGGGCTTTAACAGAGTAACTGAGAAGTAACTGTTTCCAGTGGCAGCAAGACTAGTGGATTACAGATTTTAGATCACTGGCAAAGACAGGAGATGAGATGAAAACTGAAAGAACTGCAGATGCTGTAAATCAGAAACAAAAACGGAGGTTACTGGAAAAGCTCAGCAGATCTGGCAGCATCTGTGAAGAAAAATCAAAGTTGACATTTCGGATCCAGTCACCTTTCCCTTCCTCCAGAGAAGAGACGAGATGAGAAGTGTTTTTTTAATATTAATTTTTTTCTGTTTTAATTAGTTTTGTGAACTGGAGTGAACTTCCTGAAAGCACAGAAATTCACACCATTAATAACTTCCAAAAGGAATTTGGATAAATATTTAAGAATGACAAAAATTGCAGGGCTTTTGGTAAAAGGAAGGGATTAGTAAGAACTGGATGTATGCTTCAAAGTCAGCACAGGCATGATGGGACAAATAGCCTCCAGCTGAGCTGAAAGTTTCAATGTTTCATTGGAAAACTGAACCAGACAGAGTAGGAAGATCTCACATCAGATAATGATCAGATATCTAAGCTCAGTTGCATCTCTCATTAATGAAGTGTGACTTTGGGTTTTGTTACCCTCATTTCATCGTCACTGCCCTCTCAGTCCCCATGGTCTATGACTTACAGTTCACCCAGAGTTTTGCTCCCACATCCTCTTCCACTTATCCTTCCTTCACCAAACAGACCTCCAATGGTTCCGTACCCACTCTCCCACTCCCTAAACATGGACTTCCAATCTCTTTTCCCAATCTCTCCATGGTTTTCGGAACAAAATCTGCTCTCACTTCCTCCAGCACTCCTCCGATTGTCTCTCCAACCATGGCCTCAGGGAGGTTCACCCTCCGTCTATTCTTGTATAGCTGTTATGTCAAGCTCACCCTGTACCCAGGGACTCTTTCCTTAAACTTTTGCCCATCATTTTGGCTGCATTGTCCTATTTCAGTCCTATTCATGCGGTGGTCACACAATGAATTGTGAAATAGAACATAGAACATAGAACATTACAGAGCAGTACAGGCCCTTCGGCCCTCGAAGTTGCGCTGACCTGTGAAACCAATCTGAAGCCCATCTAACCTACACTATTCCATTATCATCCATATATGCTTTGGCCACAGGTTTTTTGAATAGATATTTTGTAATAGTGTATTTGCTCATTCCCACACAGCTTGCTATCACTGAAATACCAATCTTAGTCTATGAAGTGTTGCTAGGCAATGGCCAGGATGATGCAAAAGGAAAATAAAAGATATTCTATCCATAGAATCCCTACAGTGTGGAAACAGGCCCTTGGGCCAAACAAGTCAACACCAAGTATCAGCGCATCCCACCCAGACCCATTCCCCAAACCCACCTAACCTACACATACCTGTACCCTATGGGCAATTTAGCATGGTCAATCCACCTAGCCTGAACATCTTTGGACTGTGGGAGGAAACTCACACAGACACAGGGAGAAAGTGCAAACTCCACACAGACAGTTGCCCAAGGGGGAACTGAACACAGGCCTCCTGGTGCTGTGAGGCAGCAGTGTTAACCACTGAGCCACCATGCTGCCCAAATGGAATCACTCCAGATAGCTTTGCAGCATCTTCAAAGCACCTAGATTCGGGAAAGAAAAGCCTGAAATCAAGCCTCATTGGAGATAATAATTAGTTCCAGGTGCCTTCCAAACCATGCCATCCAAATTTGGAAATGTACTGACCATTTTTACACTGAGATAACAAGGTGTAGAGCTGGATGAACACAGCAGGCCAAGCAGCATCAGAGGAGCAGGAAGGCTGACGTTTCGGGCCTAGACCCTTCTTCAGAAATGGGGGAGGGGAAGGGGGTTCTGAAATAAATAGGAAGAGAGGGGGAGACGGATTGAAGATGGATAGAGGAGAAGATAGGTGGAGAGGAGACAGACCGGTCAAAGAGGTGGGGATGGAGCCAATAAAGATGAGTGTGGGTGGGGAGTTAGGGAGGAGATGGGTCAGTCCAGGGAGGACGGACAGGTCAAGGGGGCGGGATGAGGTTAGTAGGTAGGAGATGGGGGTGCGGCTTGAGGTGGGAGGAGGGGATAGGTGGGAGGAAGGACAGGTTAGGGAGGTGGGAACGAGCTGGGTTAGTTTTGGGATGCGGTTGGGGGAGGGGAGATTTTGTAGCTTGTGAAGTCCACATTGATACCATTGGGCTGCAGGGTTCCCGAGCGGAATATGAAGTGCTGTTCCTGCAACCTTCGGGTGGCATCGTTGTGGCACTGCAGGAGGCCCAGGATGGACATGTCGTCTGAGGAATGGGAGGGGGAGTTGAAATGGTTCATGACTGGGAGGTGCAGTTGTTTAGTGCGAACTGAACGGTTTTGCAAAGCAGTCCCCAAGCCTCCGCTTGGTTTCCCCGATGTAGAGGAGGCCACAACGGGAACAGTGGATACAGAATACCACATTAGCAGATGTGCAGGTGAACCATTCTTACACTGTTGCTTTGTCGAAGTTCTGGAACTTGCTCCATAACAGCACAATGGGTGTACCTATAGCCACATTCATCGCAATTATTCAAGAAGGTGATCACCCTCCCTTATTGAAGGGCAATTAGGGCTGGGCAATAAATGCTGGCCTGTATTATAAGATTCCCATTCCGATGTAAGTGGGGGACTGACCTTGCCGCAGGCACTGCAGTTACAACACTATATACGACGCAGGATTCAGCAATGCACCCATGAATTTGAGAAGAAACAGCCAACAGGTGAGATGGTAGACAGCAGAGAAACATCACATCTACTGAGGTTGCCAGTCGTTTGTTGTCATAAAAACACTTGATTCCCATTTGTGAGAGGTCACCTGAAAAAAAGGAGTTGACATAGAATCATAGAGTCATAGAAGTGTACAGCGCGGAAACACCTTTCAGTCCAACTTGTCCCTGCCAACCAGATATCCTAGATAAATCTAGTCCCATTTGCCAGCATTTGGCCCATATCCCTCTAAACCCTTCCTATTCATATACCCATCCAGATGCCTTTTAACTGTTATAATTGTACCAGCCTCCACCACTTCTTCTGGCAGCTCATTCCATACATGCACTATCCTCTGCTTGAAAAAGTTGCCCCTTAAGTCCCTTCTAAATCTTTCCCCTCTCACCTTAAACCTATGCCTTCTAGTTTTGGACTCCCCAAAGACCTTGGCTATTCACCCTGTCCATGCCCCTCATGATTTTATAAACCTTTATAAGATCACCCCTCAGCCTCTGATGCTCCAGGGAAAATAGCCTCTGCCTATTCAGCCTCTCCCTAAAGCTCAAACCCTCCAACCCTGGAAACATCCTTATAAATCTTTTCTGAACCCTTGATGTTTCACAACATCCTTCTTATAGCAGGGAGACCAGACTTACACGCAGTGTTCCAAACGTGGCCTATTCAACCAATGTCCTATACAGCCGAAACATGACATCCCAGCTCTTATACTCAATGAAAACCGAAAGAACTGCGGATGCTGTAAATCAGTAACAAAAACAGAAGTTGCTGGAAAAGATCAGCAGGTGTGGCAGCATCTGTGAAGGAAAAAACAGAGTTAATATTTTGGGTCCAGTTCTGAGGATGGGTCACCGGACCCGAAATGTTAACTCTGTTTTTTCCTTCACAGATGCTGCCAGACCTGCTGAGCTTTTCCAGCAACTTCTGTTTTTGTTCTTACACTCAATGCACTCAATCCTCTGATAGTTCGGCACTCCCTCAGTACTGAACTTGTGACAGTGCTGCACTCTCTCAGCACTGCAGTAGGAGTTTCAGCCTGGATAAACTTCCCAGATTTGAGCACGTTTATTCACGTTATTTATTCAAAAATCCTGTTCAAATCACTTGAAAGGTTGAGCAAACTTGAGGTTCTCAAACCACTTCCTTTCTTTCAGCTGTTGCTTCAATATAGAACATGATTAGAACGTTACACATTTAAAAAAAAAACGTACTGAGCTTTTCCGGTCTCCTGGTAGAGACAGTGATACAAGTTGGAGTCAGGTCTGTCAACTGAAGTAAGGATAATACCAGGTGCTTCCCGAAGCGGCCACAGCCCAGCACTCCAATTCTCAGAGATCCTCTGTTAAACTTAAGGATCTGGTATTTTGCCATCCAGGAGTTGGTAAAATGGATTCCATTCAGTATTTTGCATCTGTAGAAATTGGAAAACTCAATTAGCTTATTTTGAGCATTGCGTCACACTGAGGTACAGTGCACTTACAGCAAGGAAACAGCTCCTTCAGAACTATGGTCTAGAACAATGGTTTATGCTTCTCTTTCTTTCTCCCTCTTGCACTATCCAGTTATTTCATATGTGCTTTTTGTTATGTCCATCTATCATTTCCTGTGATAGCAGATCCCACATTCTCACCACTTTCTGGATAAAGAGGTTTTTCCTGAATTCCCTATGGGATTCCTCCACCATTACCTTAGACGATCTCTGAGAATTGATCATTGGCCTCCTCCTATTCCACATCCTGAAGCGGCCTTTTGACCACACAATCTGAAAATAGTGTCAGTTTCCACAATACCCAGCATTAATAGCTAGTACCCTAATCGCTATTGCCTTGAATCATTACAGTTTCTAAACTGCCACATTGCCTGTCTGACAGCGAGGACTGAATGAACAGAAATAACCTCCATTAAATACTGGCAAGTTTCCATCCCTCTTCCTGGCAACTGTCTAAGACTGAACCAGACTTTTCACAGATTCCGGTCACATTTGACCTTGAGATAAGCTATTTCTCATTTCTCATTTTTATGCCTCCCCTTGGTAATGCCATCCATTAGCACAATGCTGACTTTGAGCTACCTATTACATAGTCATACCATCACAAATTTCACATATTTCTACCTAACATTTGCCCCTCTATCAGCTCATCTGTTGCTAAAACCTCCATCCATGCCTTTGTCACCTCCAGACTTGATGATTCCGTGCACCCCTGGCTGGTCTCCTATATTTTGCACCACCCCTCCAAATCACCAACACCTTCCACACCCTCCAATATGTGTACTTGAGGTTATCCAAAGCTCTCATGCCCAAAGCTCTAATGCCGAAGTCCTAATACGCATCAAATCCCATTCAGCTATTAGCCTCTGCTCACTGATCTAGACTAGCTCCAAATTTGGCAAATTGGATTTTCAAATTCTTATCCATCTTTTCAATATCTCTCCTTGCCCTTGTCCTCGTCCTGTCAATTCATAAATAATTAACACTTAATGATTTAAAATTCTGGTGAATAGTATTGAGCTAAGTATTGAACAAGTCACCCACATGCAATCAACAACAATGAATTGATGAATAAGAATACTGGTCATTTATTAGATGAAGCCTGCTATGATTTACACCAACAGCAACAAAAACAGAAATTCTTGGAAAAGCTCAGCAGGTCTGGCAGCGTCTGTGGAGAGAAATCAGAGTTAATGTTTTGGGTTGAGTGATCCCTCCTCTGAAGGGATTTAATTGTTTGCATCCACGTCATTCTCTGTTATAAATGTGATTATTTTTGTTTGAGATTGAGGGGGGACCTGATTGAGGTCTACAAAATCATGAGGGGTATAGACAAGGTGGATAGCAAGAAGCTTTTTCCCAGAGTGAGGGACTCAATTACTAGGGGTCAAAGTGAGAGGAGGAAAGTTTAAGGGAGATATGCGTGGAAAGTTCTTTACGCAGAGGGTGGTGGGTGCCTGGAACACGTTGCCAGCGGAGGTGGTAGATGCAGACACATTAGTGTCTTTTAAGATGTATCTGGACAGGTACATGGATGGACAGGGAGCAAAGGGATACAGACCCTTAGAAAATAGATGACAGGTTTAGACAGAGGATCTCGATCGGCGCAGGCTTGGAGGGCCGAAGGGCCTGTTCCTGTGCTGTAATTTTCTTTGTTCTTTGTTGCATTATTATTGGTTATAATTGGCTTATTTTCACGTGTTTATTTAGGGTTCATTATTGATTGCTGTTCTTAGTTGTTTGAATGTTATTTTTATTCATTGCTGTTGTTTGGAGTCTGGGAGAGCAGCAGCTGCTGCAAAATTTGACTGTCTTCAATGAAGACTCATGCAGTCAGCAAGTGCCATTATAATTCTGCGGCCTGCTGAGTATTCCCAGCATTTCCGGTTCATATTAATCTCTTGTTGGTTTGATTCTTGTGATTGCACAAAAGCTGTCAGGATGATTTACTTAAATCTTGTACCCTGTTGTAAATAATGAAAATTGTTACATTCGTAAGTAATACTGAGAAACTGGTTTGGGTTCACACATTTTGCAAAACATTCTCCAGATTGACATGTTCAAGTGAGTACTCTGTAGTTCAACTGAGACTTGTATTTTTTTAAAAATACAATAGTAACCTACACTGAACAAATTAACAGACTGTTGTTAATACTGATCTGGCCAACTGTTCATTATATTGGATCTGACTTGTGAACTGTTATTGGGTATGTATGTTTTCAAATAATCTTTAGCCATTTAAAAGCTGTTCAGTGGGCTTTCATTGAAATGCCAATGGAATTACATCCTCTTTGTCTCATTTATCTGCTCTGTCTCAACACTGTCAAAAATAAGGAAATTACTGTCACATTGCAACTCTTAATTGACTGGTTACCTGATTTCAAAAATCCTCATAACAAATGTGTTCCTCTTAAGAAGTACTGCAGCATTGTAACATTTACAGAACTAATCTTTAGTTGTGTATTTAATAATTCATTTGAAAGGAGTCTCTCCAACCAAGAAAGTATGAAAACCAATGATTTATTAGACGGATAATACTGATTGCCTGGAACTTATTTAAGAATTAACTCTCGGTTGCTGTGATTCATTTTATGATATTATTTCTGTGATGTCGATGATTGATTGCTATTATCTGAGCAGTGATTTTGAATTAGAGATAGTAGGAACTGTAGATGCTGGAGAATCTGAGATAACAAGGTGTAGAGCTGGATGAACACAGCAGGCCAAGCAGCATTAGAGGAGCAGGAAGGCTGACGTTTTGGGCCTAGACCAAACTTTTGAATTGATTTGATAAGACATTGATGACTAATATACTAATTGCTGTGAATTTTTTCCAGTGATATTTATGATTAAGTGCTCTGATTTGCACCGTAATATTTATGATTGATATTGTGATTTGCTCAGAAATAATTACTGTCAAGGCATTTGGGGCAGCACGATGGCTGAGTGGTTAGCACTGCTGCCTCACAGAACCAGAAACCTGCGTTCAATTCCACCCTCAGACAACTGTCTGTGTGGAGTTTGCACATTCTCCCCATGTCTGCGTGGGTTTCCTCCAGGTGCTCCAGTTTTCTCCCACAGCCCAAAGACATGCAGGCTAGGTGGACTGGCCATGCCAAATTGCCCGTAGTGTTCAGGGATGTGTAGATTAGGTGGGTTATAGGGGATGAGTCTGGGTGGGATGCTCTGAGGGTCAGTGTGGACTTGTTGGGCCAAAGGGCCTGTTTTCAAACTGTAGGGATTCAATGATCTATGCATCACTAAATTAAATCTTCAGATCTCATCACAGTAGCAATTTCCTAAAGTGCCGCCACCATTTTCTAAAAGAATGGCTAAATAAAGTTTTGAGTTGCCATTGCAACCACCATATTGTAAATGATTGTTTCCACCAGAAACATCTGAGATACACTGGGTAAATTTGCAACCATCAATCCTTTAGCTGTTACTAGGCAAGCTACTGACATCATGTGGAGATAGATGCTTACAAGAACTCTTCAGCAGGTGTTGGCTTCTTCTTAATTAATCAGTAAGTGTTTACTATGTATTACTTAGTATCTGATTATAGTATACCTAAGGTACATGGTAGTCCCATAGCAGACAATCAGGACCAGGTCAGAAATCACATGTTCCCAGTTTATAGTGCAGCAAGTTTATTTGAAATCACAAGCTTTCGGAGTATTGCCCCTTCATCAGGTGAAGTGAGACAGAATCATGCAAAACATAGAATTTACGGGCTGAGGGATCAAGGGCAGACAGATCAAAAGATCATAGATAGTAGGAACTGCAGATGCTGGAGAATCCGAGACAACAAAGTGTAGAGCTGGATGAACACAGCAGGCCAAGCAGCATCATAGGAGCAGGAAAGCTTGACGTTTCGGGCCTAGACCCTTCTTCAGATATGGGGGAGGGGAAGGGGATTCTGAAATAAATAGGGAGCGACGGGGAGGTGGATAGAAGATGAATAAAGGAGAAGATAGGTGGAGAGGAGACAGACAGGTCAAAGAGGCAGGGGTGGAGCCAGTAAAGGTGAGTGTAGGTGGGGAGTTAGGGAGGGGATAGGTCAGTCCAGGGAGGATGGACAGGTCAAGGGGGTGGGATGAGGCTAGTAGGTAGGAGATGGAGGTGGGGCTTGAGGTGGGAGGAGGGGATAGATGGGAGGAAGGACAGGTTAGGGAGGTGGAGACAAGCTAGGCTGGTTTTGGGATGCGGTAGGGGGAGGGGAGATTTTGAAGCTTGTGAAGTCCACATTGATACCATTGGGCTGCAGGGTTCCCAAGCGAAATAGGAAGTGCTTCGGGTGGCATCGTTGTGACACTGCAGGAGGCCCAGGATGGACATGTCATCTAAGGAGTGGGAAGGGGAGTTGAAATGGTTCACGACTGGGAGGTGCAGTTGTTTGTTGCGAACCGGTGTGAGTGGAAAGTCGACTAAGTCCCTGCAGGTGATCAGAAGTGTTATACGGTGTGAGTGAAGTGTCAACAGCTAAATTACAAGTGAAGAGATGACCTATAATCCGATTAAATGAGGCAGAACAACAGCACAGCAACTGCTAGACGGAAATCTCGTCTGACACACTGAACAACTGATTAGCTCCCCCCAGAAATAGTCCTAGCCACCCTGATGGTCATAGATATCTTGTGGTATCAGTTAAACCATTCAAGTACTGTCACACACAACAATATTCCTTGGAATGCTGTTCCTATCACATCCTGCGATCCACAATCAGTGCCACATGCTGTCATATATACATACCTGTCTCCACTCTGCAGCAACATCAACCAACCCTCTCTCAAATCTGTGCAATTTCCAAGTTTCACTTCATCCTTCGTCTCATCCATCGCCTCAACAAAAAGACTTTTTCTCTTTCTTTCAGGCATCAAGGTATGCAAGCTCCAGCAACTTATGGACTCCAACAAGTGTCCTGCACCAGCCTTCCCTTCCTGTCTCTCATCTGCTCCTGTCACTCAGAACCGATCCCTTATTGTTCCTTAGCACCCATCTCTTCCCAGCCCTCAGATGCCATCCCTTTCTGTCCCCCAGAGATCATTCCCCCCAACAGCCGCTCTTGCTGTGTTTTCACTGTACCTCCTGACATTATCCTCTCTGAAGTTGAATGTACTGTCCTCAGCAAAAGACTCAGCTTCATGCCCTTATGCCACCACGTTAACGAATTTCAGGCTCGCCATGATGTTGAACTGTTTCTCCGCTGCCTCCGCCTCTGCGCTCACTTCTTTGGACAGGGCTCCCCCACCTCATTCCACTGATTCCCTTCACTCCCCACCAGTATTCACCCTCCATTGAAACCTCTTCCTCTTGTCTCTTATCTGCCCTTGATCTCTTCATTGAAAGCTGTCAGCAATTCAACCGTCTCAAATTCTCTGCTCCTCTTGCCCACTCTAACCTGTCTCCTTCTGAAATTGCCGCAATTCGCTCTCTCAGGTCCAACCCTAACTTTGTCATCAAACCCGCTGACATGGTGGTGCACTGATCTTTACCTTGCTCAACACCAATTCTCTAGACTTCCTACCTGCTTACTAGACCATGACCTCACATTAGAACATCAAGCCATTGTTGCCAGGACTGTCACCTACCTCATTACCTCCAAAGATCTTCCCCAGCTACCTCTAACTTTATAGTCTCCCTACCCTGGACAGCTTGCTTCTACCTCCTTTCCAAAATCCACAGACTGTTATGGTAGGCCCATTGTATCAACCTGTTCCTGCCGCACCAAGGTCTTTTCTTCTTCCCTTGACTCCATCCTGTCTCCCTTTGTCCAGACCCTGCCCACCTCTGATGCCTTCCGCCATATTGACAATTTCCAGTTCCCTTCCTAACTGCCTCCTGCTCTGAGGTTCGGTGTGGCCTTGTTGGGCTGAAGGGCCTGTTTCCACACTGTACAGATTCTATGATAATTGATGGTAATAGAACAGATCAAAGAATACAATGTTACGGCTGCAGACAAAGTACACAGAGAGGATGATCAACATTAAATTTAAAATTCAAAAGTCTGATAACAGCAAGGAAGAAGCTTTCTTGAATCTATTTTTAGATGTATTCATACTTTTATACCTTCTTCGGAAGAGGGTGGAAGAGAGTATAATCAGGGTGGGAGGGGTCTTTGATTATGTTGGTTGCTTTCCTGGTGCAGAGGTAAGTATTAAATGGAGTCATTGGATAGAAGAGAGATAATAGGTACTGCAGATGCTGGAGAATCCGAGATAACAAGGTGTGGAGCTGGATGAACACAGCAG
>JAHRHZ010000275.1:7585565-7601809 GCA_024137785.1 Ginglymostoma cirratum
GGTTTCTAGGTGGTTACCCGAGATGGAGACAGAGAGGTCCAGGAAGGAGAGAGAAGTGTTGGAGATGGTCCAGGTGAACTTCAGGTTGGGTTGGAAGGTGTTGGTGAGGTGGATGAACTGTTCGAGCTTCTTGTGGGAGCACAAGGCGGTGCCGATACAGTCATCAATGGAACGGGGGAAGAGGTGGGGTTGAGGGCCAGTGTAGGTACAGAAGAGGGATTGTTCCACGTAACCTACAAAGAGGCAGGCATAGCTTGGGCCCATGCGGGTACCCATGGCCACCCCCTTTGTCTGTAGGAAGTGGGAGGAATTGAAAGAGAAGTTGTTGAGGGTGAGGACGAGTTCGGCTAAGCGGATGAGGGTGTCAGTGGAGGGGGATTGGTCAGGTCTGCGGGACATGAAGAAGCGGAGGGCCTTTAGGCCATCTGCATAGGGAATACAGGTGTATAGGGACTGGACGTCCATAGTAAAAATGAGGTGTTGGGGACCGGGGAATTGGAAGTTCTGGAGGAGGTGGAGGGCGTGGGTGGTGTCACGGACATAGGTAGGGAGTTCCTGGACCAAGGGGGTGAAAATGGAGTCTAGGTAGGTGGAGATGAGTTCGGTGGGGCAGGAGCAGGCAGAGACAATGGGTCGACCAGGGCATTCAGGTTTGTGGATTTTGCGAAGGAGATAGAAGCGGGCGGTGCGGGGTTGGGGAACGATGAGGTTGGAAGCGGTGGGTGGGAGGTCACCTGAGGTGATGAAGTTGTGGATGGTTTGGGAGATAATGGTTTGGTGCTCGGGGGTGGGGTCATGATCCAGGGGGCGGTAGGAGGAGGTGTCGGACAGTTGGCGCCTAGCCTCAGCGATGTAGAGGTCAGTGCGCCATACTACAACTGCGCCTCCCTTGTCCACGGGTTTTATGGCGAGGTTGGGATTGGAGCAGAGGGAGCGGAGAGCTGCACTTTCCGCGGGGGAGAGGTTGGAATGTTTGAGAGGGGTAGAGAGGTTGAAGCGATTGATGTCTTGACGGCAGTTGGAGATGAAGCGGTCGAGGGAGGGTAGGAGGCCTTGGGGTGGTGTCCAGGAGCAAAGCTTCAAAATCTCCCCTCTCCCAACCGCATCCCAAAACCAGCCCAGCTCGTCCCCACCTCCCTAACCTGTTCTTCCTCTCACCTGTCCCCTCCTCCCACCTCAAGCCGCACCCCCATCTCCTATCTACTAACCTCATCCCGCCCCCTTGACCTGTCCGTCCTCCCTGGACTGACCTATCTCCTCCCTACCTCCCCATCTACACTCACCTTTACTGGCTCCATCCCCGCTTCTTTGACTTGTCTGCCTCCTCTCCATCTATCCTCTCCTCTATCCATCTTCTATCCGCCTCTCCCTCTCTCCCTATTTATTTCAGAACCCTCTTCCCCTCCCCCATTTCTGATGAAGGGTCTAGGACCGAAACGTCAAGCTTTCCTGCTCCTGTGATGCTGCTTGGCCTGCTGTGTTCATCCAGCTCCACACCTTGTTATCTCAAATAATGTAGTGAACTGCCTTGAATTTTTATAGCGCCCTCACCATCCTCCGGACTGCACCACCGTGACCCCACCCCGACCTCCTGGAGTATTTCTCAGGTTCCCACCATGTTGTCTCAGGAATGTCCGATCATCCATGATCTGACTGAGTGGTGGAGCAGGCTGGAGGGGCCGAATGGCCTACCTCTGTTCCTAACTCAGATGGTCTTTACGATTTCTGTGTGGGTGATGGCCATGTTGCTGATCCTGTGAGTAGGCCATTCTCCCCTTCCACACCAGGGTTTATTACATGTTCCTTTATTTCATCTCTCCCACCTCCAATTTCACTCCTCTGGAATACTGTGCCCAGTTCTGGTCTTCAGTTGTTCATTAGCTGGCTGAGCCAGTTTTTCCCTGGTGTGCAGACCTTTCGTTGCCATTCTAGGCAACATCATCAGTGCAACCTCTAATCATTCTGGTCTTCCTGTTACAAGACGGATATTATTAAGTTCTGAAGAAATTTACCAGGATGTTGCCTTCAATGGACGGTTTGAGTTATAAAGGGAGGCTGGGACCTTTTTCACTGGAGCATACAAGTTTAAGAGGTAACCTCATAGAGATTTATGAAATCATGAGGGCCTTAGGTAAGGTAAATGACAGGTGTCTTTTTCCCAGGGTGGCAGACTTCAAGACTAAGGGGGTATTTTTTTTAAGGTGAGGGGAGAAAGATTTATAAAAGACACGAGGGGCAATTATTTTACACAGAGAGTGGAATGAACTTTCAGAGGAAGTGGTGGATGTGGGTACAGTTACATGTTTAAAAGTCATTTAGACTAATACATGAATAAGAAATGTTCTGGAGGGATGTGGGCCAAAGGCAGGCAGGTGGGACTAGTTTAGTTGGGATTATAGTCAGCATGGACTGAGTCTGAGTAGGGGATTCAGTGAGGTAACGCCATTGCATGTCAAGGGGCAGTGGTTAGATTGTCCCTTATTGGAGATTATCATTATCTAGCATTTGTGTGACTTACCACTTTTCAGTTTAAGCCTGGATATTGTCCAGATCTTGTTGTATTTGAACATGTACTGAAGCAGTCCATGACTGGTTGTGAATGGTATTGAACGTTGTGTAGTCATCAGTTAACATCTCCACTTCTGACCTTATGATGGAGGGAAGGTCATTGATGAAGCAGCTGACGATGGTTGGGCCTGGAACACTACCCTGAGGAACTCCTGCAGTGATGTCCTGGAAGTGGGATGTCTGACCTCCAACAACCACAACCATCTTCCTATGTTTCAGGTATGACTCCAATGAGTGGAACATTTTCCCACTGATTCCAGCCTTGACGTCACACTGGGTCAAATGCAGCCATGTCAAGGACTGTCACTCTCACCCCACCTCTGGAATAAGCAGTTGTGCAAGGTTAGGAGGAATTACAAATACATGACAGGAGGTGGGCCCTCTGGAACCTTACTCCCTCACCATCTCTGACTCCAGCCCTTCACCCAGCCTCACCTCCTGTCAGGTATTCACCATCCCTCGTAACCTTCCACTCTCCGATGCGGAGCATTCTGTACTCAGCAAAGGTCTCAGTTTTATCCCTCTGCAACCCCACCTTAACACGTTCAAGGTGAGAGGAGAAATGTTTAAGGGGATACATGCGAAAAGTACTTTACACAGAGGGTGGTAGGTGCCTGGAACGCATTGCCAGCAGAGGTAGTAGAGGCAGGCACGGTAGATTCATTTAAGGTGCGTCTGGACAGATGCATGAGTAGGTGGGGAGCAGAGGGATACAGATCCTTAGGAATTGGGCGATAGGTTTAGACAGTGGATTTGGATCGGCACAGGCTTGGAGGGCCGAAGGGCCTGCTCCTGGGCTGTAAGTTTTCTTTGTTCTTTGTTCTTTGTTCTTAACGAATTTCAGGCATGACATGACATTGAGCTCTCCTTCTGCCATCTTTGCCTCTGTGCCCATTTCTTTGGACAAGAGTCCCACAGAACCTGTGGGACAAAGGTTCTGTCCCACAGAACCCTTTGCCCAGTTCCAACACTCTCCCTCCACCTGGACCTCTCCCTCTGGCCTTCCATCTGCACTCAGCCTATTCATTAAGAACTATCCACGTGACATTGGTTGCCTCAATTTCTCTGTCCCCCTTTGCACCCCCCAACGCCCCCTGAACTGACTGCGCTCTGTGCACTCAAATCCAACCCCGATTTTGTTATTAAGACTGCTGATTAGAGTGGTGCAGTTGTTGTATGGCATACTGAACCTCTACATTGCAGAGGCTGAGCACCAGCTCTCAGATACCTCCTTCCACCTCCCCCTGGACCATGACCCCACCATGGAACATCAGGCCAATGTATCAACTCCAGTCACTAACCTCATTTCATCTGGTGATTCCCCCCCCATCCCCACTGCCTCCAAGCTGGTAGTATGTCAACACCACCCAGCTTGCTTTACCACCTTCCAAAGATCCACAAACAGGACTGCCCATGTGGACCCATTATTTCTGCCTGCTCCTGCCCCACAGAACTCTCGTCCTCCCTGGACTCGGTCGTTTCTCCCCAGTCCAGTCCCTGCCCAAGTACATTCGTAATTGCTCTGACGCTTCATGCAAGTTTCAGAATATCCAGTTTGCAAACTCCAGCAACCTCCTCTTCACCATGGACGTGCAATCCCTCTACACACCCATTCCCCACCAGGATGGTCTCGGGGGTCTTTGCTTCTTCCTGGAACAAAGGTCTGAACCGTCCCCAACCACCATCAGCCTCCTCTGCCTGGCTGAGCTCGTCCGCACCCTAGACAAAAACTCTCATTTTCTTCAGGTCAGAGGGGTTGCCATGGGTACTCACAGCTATGCCTGTTTCTTTATGGGGTATGCGGAACATTCTTTGTTCTACTCCTATTCTGGCCCCCACCCGTAACTCTTTCTCTGGTATATTGATGATGTCATCAGCGCTGCTTCCCTCTCTCGTCTGGAATTGGAAAGGTTTATTGATTTCATTTCCAATTTCCACCCTGCCCTCACTGTCACCTGGTCCACCTCTGACTCCTACCTTCCCTTCTGCGACATCTGTTTCCATTTCTGGGTATAGACTGGCAACTAATATCCACAATAAAACCACTGACTCCCACAGTTACCTGAACTACACATCCTCGCTCTCTGCTTCCTTCAAAGACTCTATTCCATTCTCCCAGTTCGTCTGCCTCCGTCACATATGTTCAGATGAGGCCAACTTTGACAAGGCATTCTCTGAAACGTCCACCTTCTTCCTCAACCGAGGATTCCCCAGCACCGTTGTTGACAGGGGCCTCCACCGGGTCTGACCCATTTCCTGCAGTTCAGCCCTCACCCCCTCTCTTCCCTCCCACAACAGCGATAGGGTTCCCCTCATCTTCAAGTACCATCCCACCAGCATCCACAGCCAGAAGATCATCAGACCCCATTTTTGGTCACCTCCAGCGAGATGCCACCACCAGATACACATTTCCCTTCCCCTCCTTTGTCCGCCTTCTGCAGGATCATTCCCTCCGGGTACCCTGGTCCACTCTTCCTTCACTCCCAATGCCCTCCCATAGCGCCACGGCACCTTCCCTTGCAATTGTCGAAAGTATAACACATGCCCATTCACCTCCTCCCTCCTCAGTATCCAAGGGCCCAAAAATAACTTCCAGGTGAAGCAGCACTTTACTTGCACTTCACACAATCAGTCTACTGTTGCTGCTCACAATGTGGTCTCCTCCATGTTAGGGAAATGAAGCATAAACTGTGGGTAACTGCTTTGCAGAACACCTACATTCTGCCTGCAGAAATGACCCTGAGCTCCCAGTTGCCTGCCACTTCAACACACCACCCTGTTCCCTAGCCTATATCTCTGTCTCAGGCTTGCTGCAGTGTTCCAGTGAAGCTCAGTAGAAGCTGGATGAACACCACCTCATTTTCCACTTGGGGACCCTGCAGCCTTCTATATTCAATATAGACTTCAATAGCTTTAGGGCTTAAACTTTACTATGTGCTAGCCACCACCCCCACATACCAGGCCTTGTGATCACACAGTCTGCTATTACATACAACCCATTGTTAGCCACTAACAGTCTCGATTAACAGCTATTCACCTTCTTAGCCAAATCATTATCTGCTCCTTTGTCTGTCCAACTGTTCTTCTCTCTATCAGAAATCTGATGAAGTTTTCTGATGAAGGGTTTAGGCCCGAAACGTCAAGTTTTCCTGCTCCTATGATGCTGCTTGACCTGCTGTGTTCATCCAGCCCCATGCTTGTTATCTCGGATTCTCCAGCATCTGCAGTACCTTTTATCTCTGTTCTTCTCTCTCCTTGGGCTCTATCTCCACCTATCGTTTACTCCTTACCCCCTCCACCCACATGATCTTCTACATAAAAACTGACATTTTCCTAGACACCATCAGTTTGGAGGAAGAGTCACCAGACCCGAATCGTTAACTACGATTTCTCTTCACAAATGTTGCCAGACCTGCTGAGCTTTTCCAGCAATTTCTGTGTTTGTTTAACACTTAGACAATATTTGGGAAGGAGCTTAAAAGGAATGGGAATAAAATGTCTTGGGACATTTTTACCATGTTAGATATGCTTATAAACACAAGTTGTTGACATTGTGGTAATATACAAAAATCAAATCTAAGACTAAGTAAACGTGACATTGTGCAGGAGTACCAGAAACTGAAGCATTAGTCTGTCATTCAACGCACTTTAAATTTAATCCATCACCATGGTAGCCAACAGACAATGCAGAATAATATACACATACTGTATACACAAGACCGTATTTTTTTTCCCCTTTAAGTTCATTGCCTATGGTATATTCCTTCTTAACAACTGCTATGGTATAACCACATCAACAATATTATTGAAAACATTTGTACATTTGTTACAGTAACAGAATTCTAAATAAACTCACAAAAGCTAGGTTTTTAAATCTGCTGTACAAAAAATTATACTATACAAAGCAACAAAATATTGTAACAATCCTACTGCATAGTGCAGCTGTACCCACAGACAACAGTGATGTTACAAGGAACTTAATTTTTAAGTGCAAGTTTCAAAAAGCAAGAACTATACACAAGTTTTGGGCATTTAGTCATGTTTCTAATTCTTACTGTCTATATTTTTAAAATTCTCTCTGTAGCAGGGAATGAGGAGGTGGTTTACAATCCTATCCTGTGATGTCTGTACATTCCTTTCTATATTATGCTTTTGCCCAATAATTTTTAAAAACAATACTCAAGATCACAAGTATAGGCAGTAAGATTGTTGCATCTAACACCAGCCCTCATTTTTTAGCAGGTGTAAAGAGCGAGGGAGACTGAGTACATTGAGGACAATAATAATTTAGCCAGGGCCCCTCTGAGGTTGGAGGTGCAGGTCTACGTAGCAAGCTTTGCAGACCACGTGCTATTTTATGTACTGTTCCTTTTCAACTCAACATTGGCTGAAGAAAAGTGATAGCACCGACAAAAAAAAAATGAAATAATTATAGAAAAAAATCTTCCTCTCTCCCACTCAAAATGGCAAGATTGAAAAACCGGAAGTGGTCTCTGCACTGTAGTTGTGAAGGAATACCCATCAGAGTATCCTGGTGGTAGCCCATTCATAACTAGGCTGCTATATTGTCTCCATTCAATGAAGTTCATCCAAATGTAAATAGTTAAGGGTGGGAGCAACATGCCCGTAGCTTGCTGACATCTGTGAGTTATTAAAGCAATGTGGTTTTACATTGAAATTAGAAGAATTTGAAATTAGGTTTTATGTTGTCGATGCCCTGAAATACCAGCATCATTTACACCAGTTCTTACAGGAAAGTCAAACCCCTCCCCAAAACTCTGCCAAGTTCACTTTCAGCTGCTTATATTGCAGGAATTTGCTCAGATTTGTTCTAGTGGAGGGGGGAATAAACTTTTAAATACATTTCCAGAATTATTGGATTTAATTGGTTGCATAGTCAGTTATGAATGAAGCCTTGGGATACAATAAATCAAAATGGCACAGTGTCTATTTTCTTCGATAATCTGGAGGAAGAAACATTTCCACAGCTGACTGAAGATAATTCTTGCAGAATATTGGGGATGCAATATGGCAACAAAAGAACCAGAATGTTTTGCACTGAATAGGTACTGGACAGTCAAATGTCCCTCATCGCCAAACCCTTCCACCTCCAAATTAAACATATCCTTTTTCAATGTTCTGAAAAGCTGAAACTATTTCTCATGCAAGAGGATGTTCAGGTAACCTGGAGCCAAGCTTCTATTGATGGAACAGCGGCAAAAGCCAAGTGGCTTCTGATACTTAGCCTTTCCGTGCGCTGGAGCTGTCCTGTCACTGCACAACTGGGGCACACAATATTAGGCTGATCCACTTGAAAGGAAATAAAAACCAGGAATGTACTACACCTTTCTGAATTAGCCCAAATTACTTGAGGCAAAGATCTCTGCAAGAAATTGTCAACTGTGTCCAAAAGCTGATTAAGCAATGCATATCTAGAGAATGTAGACTATGTTTAGTCATTAAGGGTTTCAGCAATGGGCTTGGTACCATGGAAAGTTGCTGGCTTCTGTAGTAAATTCAGGGTTTCGGGGGGTTAGGTGGGTTTGTCAATTACAAGCTATCTCAGTCAGGATGAGAGAATGATTAGCACCCTTGCTTCGGAGACAATGGAACTAGAAAGCTACAAGATTACTCTCAGAGCTGGTGGGTTTACAATCTGCAGTGTATCCAAACAATGATGGTTTCGATCCCATGACCTTGCCAAACTGAGATGAGCAGCAGAATCCTCACTGAGGCAGTCACACTATTCAAGCTTCTGTTTTTCAAAAATATATTTCCATGCCATCTCTAAAGTAAATCGGCGAATATTCTACGCAGCATCAGATCAGTCAAATTATTTAAAGCTGCAGCTCACCTGATGGATACTGTCTATAGTATTTTTAACTCACAAAATAATGAGACCAAAATATACAGTCAGAAAAATGTATTGCGCAGCGAATCCCGGTTGGTTCCCAGCATCAGGAGTTCAAAGCTTCATTAAGATTTCTGTCCTTTCCTGGGAAGCTGATATTTGCTTTGACAATTACTGGTCGCCAAGACGCCACTTCTGGGACTCTTCCTGACGGGCATCTGGCTGAATCTGATTTCGCATCCCACCTAGGACATTGGAGGTGGCTTCTGTTGCAACAATTAGTGGCTTCACCACTGCTGGTGGGATTTGCCGCAAGACACCTCCTACTGCCCCAGTCATACCCCTCTGCTCATGCTCCCGCGCCGCAGTCTCGTAGATCAGGTGAGCTGTGTCCGTGAACCCCTGCACATAAAACACAAAATCACATCAAACCAAGAGATGGTTCTTGCTGAAATATTCCATGATACCGACCCTGTCTAACCAGAGACCTTCATGGGATTGACAGCCTAAACTCCAGGCTAATGTTATGGGGACATGGGTTCAAATCCTACCATTACAGAACTTGAATTCAATAAGAAACAAACTTTACAGCAGCCATATACTGCTGTTGACTGTTGACAAAAAAACCCCATCTGGCTCACTAATTAGGGAAAGTAATCTGCCATCCTTACCTGATCTGGCCTACATGTGACTTCAGACCACAGCACTGTGGTTAGCTCTTACTTGCCCAGAGAGCAGTTAGGGATGGGCAATAAATGCTCATAACCATACCCACATCCTGAAAATGTATAAAACAAGAAATGTGAAGAAGATAGGTCAGTCAGATTGAGGTATATGGGTAAGAGGGATTGAGGAAATGTTGATAGGGAGGGACATGGAGAGAAGGTGGGTGGACGGGAGGGATGTCAGAGGGAGGAATTGAGGGATGTGGTGAGTTGATGTGTCAGTGGGATTGAGGGATGTGTTGAGCTAGTGATTGTTCTCTGACAGGGCAGTTCAGCCTAACACACTTTTGAGATATGGCACTGAAGTAAAAAGAAAGGGATTTTCTGACTATATTATCCATTTTATTACAATGTGTGCAGCTATTGCTCTCGGTGATACCATGAGATCTTTTAGAGACTTTATGCAGATTACTGAATAATCCAGAAAACACCGTCATTCACCTCTTTCACTACGTCATATGCCTTAGCGACTCCTTCCCGCAGATCGACAGGTTGATGGGCCAATCGGTGTTGAGAGATACGTTTAGTCCGCATCAAACTGTGTGTAGTTGGGCCTGGGGAAACCATGTCATAGGCTGTCTCTGCTGCTGCCTGTGAAAGTTTTAAAAAACACCAGTTTCAATCATCTCAGATAGCAAAGACTCCCCTCCGTGATTGAAAATGACCGTAACATCCCCCTTCCGGTGATCGAAAATACCCTAACACTACCCCTCCGGTGATCGAAAATGCCCTCAACCACATCTCTTGCATTTCCCGCACCTCTGCTCTCACGTCCCCTCCCCCCAACGAAAATAAAGACAGAATCCCCTGGTCCTCACATGTCACCCCTCTAACCTCCATATCCAACGTATCATCTTCCACCACCTACAATCCAACCCCACAACCAAACAGATATTTCCCTCCACCCCCCCAACCATCTGCCTTTTGTAGGGACCTCTCTCTGACTCCCTCATCCGCTCCACACTCTCACTAACTCCTCCACCCCCAGCACCTTTTCCTGCAACTGCAGGAAGTGCTACACCTCCCCCACACCTCTATTCAAGGCCCGGAGCCCGGTGCGCAGTGGTGTACCACAAGGATCACTGCTAGGTCCCTTATTGTTTGCCATATTCATAAAGGATATTAGTGAGAATGTGGTGGGGATGATCATAGAACACAGTAGCAATTTATTGTCACTTCTTTTCAAAGAGAAAATACAGTGAAAAATTTTATAACTTGCCATACCGTGGTGCCTAAATTAATGATAGAAATCATAAATAAGAAGAAATAGTAAAAGCTCATCAATTAATGGCTCCTGGGTTCAGGATACGTTAGAAAATCGGGCAAGAACTGCTACACAGATGAGACTTCCACGATGGGACTAGACTAGTAAGTTTGCGAATGACACAAAGATTGGCCAGGTGGTTGACAGTGAGGAAGGTGTTAGGTTACAGTAGGATAAAAATGGTTTGGTCAGTTGGTCAGTGGAAGATAATTAAACCCTGACAAATGTGAGATGATGCACTTTGGAAGAAGGAGTAAGACAAGAGAGTTCTCAATGGATTTCAATACTCTAGGAAGCTCAGAAGAAGAATGAGTGTTTGTCCACTGATCCCTTCAGGTGGAAGGACAAGTTAACAGGGTAGAAAAGAAGGCAAATTTGGACACTGACTTTTATCATGCATGGATTATAAGAATAGGGAGGTCATTTTGGAACTGTACTGAACTTTAGTGAGGCCATAGCTGGACTACTGTGTGCAGGGTTGTTGTCATGACACTATAGGAAGGATGTGATTGCAGTGGAGGGGCCACAGAGAAGATTCACCAGGATGTTGCCGGGGATGGAGCTTTTCAGCGATGAAGAGAGGCTGGATAGGCTTGAGTTGTTTTAATTGGTGCAGAGAAGATTGAGGCGGAACCTGACAGAGGTGTATAAAGTTGAGGGGCATGGACAGGGTGAATAAAAAGCAGCAGTTTCCCTTAGTTGAAAGGTCAGTAACAAGGGGGCATAGTTTTAAAGTGAAAGGCAGGAGGTTTTGACAGGGTTTGGGGAAAAACCTTTTCACCCAGAGGGTGGTGGGAATCTGGAATGTACTGTCTGGGAGGATAGTTGAGGAGAGGAACCTTACAACCTTTTGAAAAGTACTTGGATGAGTATTTGAAGTGTCGTAATATTCAAGGCTTAGTATGGGAAAGTAGGACTGTGTAGAGAATATATTTGGTGGTATAGACTTGATGAGCTGAAGGGCCTCTTCTATTTCTAAAACTACAGTGATTTTAATGGAATAAAACTCATCAAGATACTTCACAGAGCACTATAAAGCGTTTGTTAGAAAGGAATTGTTTCTTTCGTCAACCTGTTAAGAGATAGTATTACATGGCTGGGGAGAGCAAGTAGGACTTGAACCCAGGTCACTCAGCCCAGAGGTAGGGACAAAGGATATTCTTAAGTTATCCATTATGTAAAGGTCGGTTAAAGAAAGATTTTTAAGTAGTGTCCATTAGGGGAGAGACAAGTAGTGAGGGAGAAGGGTTGAGGGAGAGAATTCCTGAGCTTAGACCCAAGATGTTGAAGGCATGGCCAACAATAACACATTAAATAAAACTGGGAATACTTAACAGGCCAAAAATCATGGACGGCAATATCAGAATATCGTAGGACTGGAGAAGATTAAAGAGGTAGGAGGTTGGAGAGGCTTAAAAACAAGGTTGCAAATTTGAAAATTGAGAGTTTGCTTAAGCTGAAACTGATGCCGATCAGGGAGCACAAGGATACTGGGTATATAGAATTTGAGAGAAACTCAACACAGGCAGCAGCGTCTTTGATGAACTTGAATTTAAGAACAGCAGCATGTGTTGGAATAGTCATGTCTGGAGGTGACAATGGCATGGCTGAGGGTTTCAGCAACAGATGAGCTAATGCAGGGGCCAAGTAAAACAATGTTACAGAAATGGAAAGAGTTTGTCTTAGTGATGGCACAAGTATTTGCATGGATGCTCATCTGAAGGATAATATTGGAGGACACATGTAAAGATTAGGCTTTTAAAATAATTTGAGTACTGTAGTTAAAGTAATTTTTTCATTAATTCATAGGTTGTGGATGTCACTGGTTGTGCCTGAACCCATCCCTGGATGCCCTCAAGAAGCTGGTGGTGAGCTCTCTTCTTGAACTGGCGCAGTCAAAGTGCTGTAGGTTGACTCACAATGCCTTTAAGGAGGGAATTCCAGGATTTTGACTCAATGACACTGAAGGAACGATGAAATATTTCCAAGTCAGGACAGTGAGTGGCTTGGAGAGGGATTTGCAGGCGGCAGTGTTCAATGTATCTACTGCCCTTGGCCTTTTAGATGGAAGTGGTCATGGGTTTGGTGGAGGGAGTGGATGTTTGTGCCAATCAAGTGGGCTGTTTTGTCCTGGATTGTGTCAGTCGCATTGAGTGGTATTGGAGTTACGCTCATCCAGGCAAATGGGGAGGATTCCATCCCACTCCTGACTTATGCCTTGTAGGCTATTGGCAAGCTGTGGGGAATCAGGTGAGTTACTCACTGCAGAACATTCACAATCATGATACTTCAGGAAAAAATGAAGCTAATGTTCATGAAGGGCAAAGATCACAAAGATAGTGAAAGATAAAATCACTGGTAACATAGCTGATTGTGTACCAGGATATTAACCAGAAGCCTCCGTTGTTCTATGTTCAATGGCCATCAGGTAGTATAAAATACCAAACAAGGTAAATGTCGGCAAGGATTAGATACTGAAAACTTGTTTCTGAGACAGCAAAGGACAGGCAGAAGTTTTTGTTTACTTTGGGGTGTTGTAATGTGAGTGCTCTGGGTCATTGTTCATAATTGGGAGGTTCTGCACATCAGTTTCCAGATGCAGGGCTGTTTGCCCAGTTTGTACATAGTTTTAATGTGAATATTTTGAGATAACAGCAGGTGTAGTTAGTTTTCAGACATATTACAATGGTGCTTTGCTGTTACAAATGACAACACAGTTATTTTAATAAGGCCATGTGTAGGCATTGGCATGTGATTGATTTCAAAGCTCATGGAAGGAAAGTAGCAACACTACAAGAGTGATGTCATACTGAAAAACAAAACCTCATTGTGCTGGCACTTTGTCTGCTCTCAGTTTGTATTTCACAGAAACTGATGGCTAGGGAGGAGATTGCAGAGCCTTTGGCTTTGATCTTTATGTCGTCATTGTCTACAGGAATAGTGCCAGAAGACTGGAGGATGTTGTCCCCTTGTTCAAGAAGGGGAGTAGAGATAATCCTGGTAATTATAGACCAGTGAGCCTTACTTCGGTTGTGGGTAAAGTGTTGGAAAAGATTATAAGAGAGAGGATTTATAATCATCTAGAAAGGAATAATTTGATTAGGGATAGTCAACACGGTTTTGTTATTTCTTATTGAGTTCTTTGAGAAGGTGACCAAACTGGTGGATGAGGGTAAAGCGGTTGATGTGGTGTATATGGATTTCAGTAAAGCATTTGGTAAGGTTCCCCACGGTAGGCTATTGCAGAAAATTCGGAGGCATGGGTTTGAGGGTGATTTAGCGGTTTGGATCAGAAAGTGGCTAGCTGGAAGAAGACAGAGGATGGTGGTTGATGGGAAATGTTCATCCTGGAATTCAGTTACTAGTGATGTACCGCAAGGATCTGTTTTGGGGCCACTGCTGTTTGTCATATTTATAAATGACCTGGATGAGGGCGTAGAAAGATGGGTTAGTAAATTTGCGGATGACACTAACGTCGGTGGAGTTGTGGATAGTGTGGAAGGATGTTGCAGGTTACAGAGGGACATAGGTAAGCTGCAGTGCTGGGCTGAGAGGTGGCAAATGGAGTTTAATGCGGAAAAGTGTAAGGTGATTCACTTTGAAAGGAGTAACAGGAATACAGAGTACTGGGCTAATGGTAAGATTCTTGATAGTGTGGACGAGCAGAGAGATCTTGGTGTCCATGTGCATAGATCCCTGAAAGTTGCCACCCAGGTTGATAGGGTTGTTAAGAAGGCGTACGGTGTGTTAGGTTTTATTGGTAGAGGGATTGAGTTTCGGAGCCGTGAGGTCACGTTGCAGCTGTACAAAACTCTGGTGCGGCCGCACTTGGAGTATTGCGTACAGTTCTGGTCGCCTCATTATAAGAAGGATGTGGAAGCATTGGAAAGGGTGCAGAGGAGATTTACCAGGATGTTGCCTGGTGTGGAGGGAAGGTCTTATGAGGAAAGGCTGAGGGACTTGAGGCTGTTTTCATTAGAGAGAAGAAGGTTAAGAGGTGACTTAATAGAGACATACAAGATCATCAGAGGATTAGATAGGGTGGACAGTGAGAGCCTTTTTCCTCGGATGGTGACGGCTAGCACGAGAGGACATAGCTTTAAATTGAGGGGTGATAGATGTAGGACAGATGTCAGAGGTAGATTCTTTACTCAGAGAGTAGTAAGGGCATGGAATGCCCTGCCTGCAACAGTAGTGGACTCGCCAACTTTAAGGGCATTTAAATGGTTGTTGGGTAAACATATGGATGATAATGGAATAGTGTAGGTTAGATGGGCTTCAGATTGGTTTCACAGGTCAGCGCAACATCGAGGGCCAAAGGGCCTGTACTGCGCTGTATTGTTCTATGTTCTACGTTCTAAAGCATTAAGCCAGTCCCATGTGGTTGATTGATTGTTGGGGGAAAAAAACCCATCTGGTTCACCAATATCCTTTAGAGAAAGAAACTTCCATTCTGGTCTGGCCTACATGTGACTCCAGACACATAGTAATGTGGTTGACACTTAACTGTCCTCTGGGCAATTAGGGATGGGCAATAAATGCTGGGCTGGCCAGTGATGTCCACATCCTGTGAATGAATAAAAGAGTTCCACAGACTCTCAACCCTCAGGGAAACAATTTCTTCGTGTCCAATTTAAATGCCCCTTATGTTTAAATTATTTTCCCTAGTTCTAAACTCTCCCATAATGGGAAATATCCTTTTACCATCCGCCTTGTCAAAATCTCTTCAGGATCTTCAATGTTTCATTAAAATCTATCTCCTATTCAGTAGATAAAGGCTCAACTGGTTCAAACACTCTTCATAAACTCCCTCATCCCACGAGTCAGTATTATGAACTTGTGATCAAGTCTAATTCTGTACGCAATAATAACTAAATTGTCATGCTTAATTAACTGTCTAAGATTATGTAAGATAATTATGAACCTCAAGCTAAACAAGGAGGCTTTGAGAACAACTGACAAGCAAGGTCTAGTGTTAAACAAATCAAAACGTCTCACCTCTGTAGAAAGAAGCGCCAGAGACAGAATCTCTTACTCGACTGGATTTACTCAATACAGTTGTAAAATATTAAAAAAATGAAAATACCCATTTAATAACTGGACATTGAAATAAATATAAAATCAATAAAGGATTCCATTGATAACACAGGGGCCTACAGTAGCAATACTGAAAACCTGGCTTAAAATTCAAAGAAGTTTTAATTCAGTACAAAAATTTGAGGAAATGAAAAGCTAAAGTCAAAGTGACCATAAAGTTGTCAGACTGTTATAGTAACTCAGAGATAATAGGTACTGCAGATGCTGGAGAATCCGAGATAACAAGGTGTGGGGCTGGATGAACACAGCAGGCCAAGCAGCATCATAGGAGCAGGAAAGCTTGACGTTTCGGGCCTAAACCCTTCATCAGAAATGGGGGAGGGGAAGAGGGTTCTGAAATAAATAGGGAGAGAGGGGGAGGCAGATAGAGGATGGATAGAGGAGAGGATAGGTGGAGAGGAGGCAGACAAGTCAAAGAGGCGGGGATGGAGCCAGTAAAGGTGAGTGTAGGTGGGGGGGTAGGGAGAAGATAGGTCAGTCCAGGGAGGAGCAGTTTCAAGGCCGAAGAGATAATGAGAGAGTTGCAGTGGGAGAGAGATTCCCTGAGGTTTGTCCGGAGGGAGGAGGGTAACTTCTTCAGGGTAGGCATCCTTAGAAGAGGCTTCGCAGTGGGGTTAAAATTGTATCAGAGATAAAAAGTACTGCAGATGCTGGAGAATCCGAGATAACAAGCATGGGGCAGGATGAACACGGCAGGCCAAGCAGCATCATAGGAGCAGGATGAACACAGCAGGCCAAG
>JAHRHZ010000275.1:7605488-7667767 GCA_024137785.1 Ginglymostoma cirratum
AAAAAAAATGATTTTTTTTTCTGATGAAGGGTCTAGGCCCGAAACGTCAAGCTTTCCTGCTCTTATGATGCTGCTTGGCCTGCTGTGTTCATCCAGCCCCACACCTTGTTATCTCGGATTCTCCAGCATCTGCAGTACCTTTTATCTCTGACTTCAATGCACCACCCTGCTCCCTGGCCAACATCTCTGTCTCTGGCTTGCTACAGTGTTCCAGTGAAGCCCAACACAAGCTGGAGGAACATTTTCCGCTTGGGGACCCTACAGCCCCCTGGACTCAATATTGAGTTCAATAATTTTAGGGGCCAAACTCTCCCATGTCCCAGCCCCCCACCCCACAGGCCAGACTTTGTTACCACATAACCTGCCACTACACACCCTCTGTTGTTAGTCACTAACAGTCCCCATTAACAACTATTCACCCTCCCAGCCTGATCGTTAGCAACTCCTTTGTCTGTCCAACTGTCTTTCTCTCTCTTTGGGCTCTATCCTATCATTTACTCCCTACCCCACCCACCTCCCTATTTTCTGCATATAAACTGACGTTTTCCCAGCCACCATCAGTTCTGAGGAGGGTCACCGGCCCCGAAACGTTAACTCTGTTTTCTCCTTCACAGATGCTGCCTGACCTGCTGAGCTTTTCCAGCAACTTTGCTTTTGTTCTTGTTCCAGGTTCAATGATGGGTTTGACTGGGTGGGTGTTGAACTCTAACCCTGATAGGAAAAGGAAGGAACTGGGAATGCCCAGACCCCTGTTGGAAGTTTGAGTTGGGAATCACAGAGATTAGCAGACCAAATTTCGAGGCTGAAGACAGTTGACGGAGACTGCAACTACATTGGTCGACTTAAAGGTGATGCTGTGGCTCTTGACCCCAAGATTTCCACCACTGCATAGACAACTGAATATCACAGTGCAAAAGCCTCCAAGAAGCAAATTAGGTCCTGAAAGGTCTCCATAAGCAGTCACTACCATCTCCTCCATACGGCAATGAGGTGACACTCCCTTCAACCCCACAAAAAAAGCAAGTCAGTTACTAGTGGTGTACTGCAAGGATCTGTTTTGGGGCCACTGCTGTTTGCCATTTTTATAAATGACCTGGATGAGGGCGTAGAAGGATGGGTTAGTAAATTTGCGGATGACACTAAAGTCGGTGGAGTTGTGGATAGTGCGGAAGGATGTTGCAGGTTACAGAGGGACATAGATAAGCTGCAGAGCTGAGCTGAGAGGTGGCAAATGGAGTTTAATGGGGAAAAGTGTGAGGTGATTCACTTTGAAAGGAGTAACAGGAATACAGAGTACTGGGCTAATGGTAAGATACTTGGTAGGTGGGCGAGCAGAGAGATCTCGCTGTCCATGGGCATAGATCCCTGAAAGTTGCCACCCAGGTTGATAGGGTTGCTAAGAAGGTGTACGGTGTGTTAGGTTTTATTGGTAGAGGGATTGAGTTTCGGAGCCATGAGGTCATGTTGCAGCTGTACAAAACTCTGGTGCGGCTGCACTTGGAGTATTGCGTACAGTTCTGGTCACCGCATTATAGGAAGGATGTGGAAGCATTGGAAAGGGTGCAGAGGAGATTTACCAGGATGTTGCCTGGTATGGAGGGAAGGTCTTATGAGGAAAGGCTGAGGGACTTGAGGCTGTTTTCGTTACACAGAAGAAGGTCAAGAGGTGACTTAATAGAGACATACAAGATGATCAGAGGATTATTTAGGGTGGACAGTGAGAACCTTTTTCCTCAGATGGTGACGGCTAGCACGAGGGGACATAGCTTTAAATTGAGGGGTGATAGATGTAGGACAGATGTCAGAGGTAGGTTCTTTACTCAGAGAGTAGTAAGGGCATGGAATGCCTTGCCTGCAACAGTTGTAGACTCGCCAACTTTAAGGGCATTTAAATGATCGTTGAATAAACATATGGATGATAATGGAATGGTGTAGGTTAGACGGGCTTCAGATTGGTTTCACAGGTCAGCGCAACATCGAGGGCCGAAGGGCCTGTACTGCGCTGTAATGTTCTATGTTCTATCTATCGTTCTGATCCTAGCCAAGAGGTACATCTAGGCACTGTAAGATTCATTCAGAATGGTGAGGGCAGTATTAGAGGAGTGATATTATTCGGGACACTCTGCATTCTTACCCATGTCTGTAACACAACCTTTTCAACTTCAACTCTGAGCAGTTCAGTTGAGCCAGTCCAATTAGGATCCCTGCTAAGGTACCCTGTAAGATAGAAATATGGAGATAAGAGCTTTGTGGACTCCGTGATCAGGCTGCATTGAACCCAAAAGAACATTTTCGCAAGTGCTTGACCAGGAATGAGTTTTCTCCAGTGACTACAGCTAAAGTTCATATTCATCTGCCTCAATGATCAGGGCATGATGTACAAGATATCTGCTTCCAGCTTTATCCTGATCAGAAAATTAAACTAAACAAATAGCGAATTCAGGGTTAGATTGATTCATTTTGGTAGGAACAATGAGGAGGGGTAATATGATAAAGAACACAGATCCAAATGTGGTGGTGGAGGAGTGGGGGGGGTACCTGAGGACTGTATGTACAAATTGTTCAAGGTGGCAGGGTAGATTGTGACTGTGGTTAATAAGTCAAACAGGATCCTGGGCTGTATGGACAGAGGAAGACTAGATAAAGGCACCAAATTATGGTGAACCCTTAAAAAACAGATTCAGCCTTGACTGGAGTATTATGCACAATTCTGAGCATCACATTTCAGGAAGGATGTGAAGGCATTAGCAAGTATGTACAACAATTAACAAGCACGGTTCCAGGGACAAGTAGCTTCAGTTAAATAGACAGAATGGAAAAGCTGGAAATGTTCTCCTTAAAGAGAAGGCCGACAAGACATTTCATAGAATCCCTAGTGTGTGGAAACAGGCCCTTCAGCCCAACAAGTCCACGCTTACCCTCAGAGCATCCCACTCAGACCCATTCCCCTAAAATCCACCTAATCTACACATCCCTGAACAATTATGGGCAATTTAGCATGGCGAATCCTAGCCTGTACATCTTTGGATGGTGGGAGGAAACCGGAGAACCTGGAGGAAACCCACGCAGACATGGGGAGAATGTGCAGCCAAGGGTGGTATGGAACCTGGGTCCCTGGCGCTGTGAGGCAGCAGTGCTAAACACCGAGCCACTGTGTTGCCCTTGACAAATGGATTTTGAGAAACTGTTTCCACTGGGGGAAGGGTTGAGAACTAGACGGCACTGATTTAAAGCAATACTTAAAGGAAACAAAGGCAACATGAGGAAATTTTCTTTTCATGCAGCAAGTGGTTAGGATCTGGAATACGCTGCCCGACTGTGATTGAGGAAGATTTAATCTTGGGTTTCAAAAGAGGATTTGATAATTATCTGAATATTTTCCAGGCCTATAGGGAAAAGACAAGGCAGCGTACTCTCTTATAGAGACCCTGCAGGGATACGATGGACTCCTTCTGTGCTACTGTGATACTGTGAAACCATTCTGTGATTCTATGTCCTTGTTCTAACTCACTCTTTCCCATGTGCAACTGTTCACTTGTTTAATCAGCTCAGTAGGTCGCATCCTAATGGGATTGAAAGTTGTGAATTTAAGGCCCATTTCAAAGTCTTTAGCCTGGAAACTCAGGTGATATTCATCCCAGTACTGAGAAAGTGCTGTACCACTGGAGGTGCCATGCACTAAATGAAACTAGGTGCACTCTACTTCCTCAGGTGGATTTTTTTTTCTTTATTCATTCATGGGATGAGGGCGTCACTGGCTAGGCAACATTTATTGCCCATCCCTAATTGCCCAAAGGGCAGTTAAGAGTCAACCATATTGGGTCTTGAATCACATGTAGGCCAGACCAGGTAAGGGCATTAGTGAACCAGATTGGTTTTTCTGACAATTGACAATGGATTCACGGTCGCCATTAGATTCTTATTTCCAGATATTTATTGAATTAAAATTCCACCATCTGCTGTGGCAGGATTTGAACCCAGGTTCCCTAGAACGTTATCTAGATCTCCAGATTAACAGTCCAGCGACAATACCACTAGGCCATCGTCTCCCCTGATATAAACTTCAGCATCTCAAAAGACGAGCAAGAGGGTTCTCCCCCAGTCAATATCTATTCCTCAACAAACATCAGTAAAAACATATCATCCGGTTATTTATCTCATTGTAATTTGTGGTGGAGCTTGCTGTGTACAAATTGACAGCCACATTTCCCAGACTGGAACACCATATATCGTTGAAAGATAATTCACTGGCTTTGCAATATCCTGAGATCAGGGAAGGTGTTATACTGAATACTGTTTACCCCTCAAGCCTGCTCTCTCATTCAACGAAACAAAGGTTGATCTACATCACAGAAGTGTTATAGCAGAGGAGATGATCATTTGGCCTACACTAGCTCATTAACTAGCATAATTATCCGGCGTAAATCTCCTGTTTTCTCCCCATAACTTTCGAAAATATGACACAGAATCCCTATAGCAGGGGAGCAGGCCTTTCAGCCCATCAAGCCCACACCGACCCTCCGAAGAGCATTCCACCCAGATCCACTGCCCTACCCTTTCCCTGTAACCTTGCATTTCCTATGGCTAACACATCTAGCCCGCACACTGCTGAACACTATGGGCAATTCTATATGCACATCTTTGGACAATAGGAGGAAACCGGAGCACCCAGAGGAAACCCACACAAATACGGCAGAATGTGCAAACTCTACACAGACAGTCGCCCAAGGCTGGAATCGAACCTGGGTCCCTGGCGCTGTGAGGCAGTAGTGCTAACCCACTGAGCCATCGTGTCACCCATCTTTTGCACTATTGACATCTAAAAGGATGGATAATGGATGGGAAGGCATGTGGTCTGTTTGCTTTTGGGGGCAGAGGGGGAGGAGTTGTCTTCACCTGGAGCTACCATGGTGGTGACATCAGATCTTGAACTGTAGATGTACTTCCCCACTGAGTAATACAAATTAGAAACACCGAATAATCTCAAATATAAAAGATGAGACTGAACAACACTTGTTCCAAATTTGTTCAACAAATGAATTCTACCATACAAACACAGCACAAACCAAACATTAATCCCAAATTCTCTCAACTTACTTGATCCATGGACATGTGCTTGCCATGATAATCCAGTCGGATTGGCACCTCTGACGTGAAGCGAAATTCCCTGGAATGAAAATGGAATTCACTGTCAGCAAATACAGTTGAGGCCTTTTGAAAACAGACGGCCAAGCCACATGCTCAATTTCAGTTAAGAAGGGTAAGGGTTGATTTGATTGAAAAATTTGAAATCCTGATGAGTCTTGACAAGGTAAATATAGAGAGGAGGTTTCCTCTTTGGGGGAATCTGGAATTAGAGGCTATTATTCAGGGTTTGCCCATTTCATAGAGATGAGGAGAAAGTCTCTTGGAACGCTCTTCTCAAAAGGTGGCGGAAGCACAGTCCTTGAATATTTTTAAGGCAGAGGTCGATAGATTCTTGTTAAGCAAAGAAGTGAAAGGTTATCAGGGATAGGTGTGAATGTTATTTTGAAGTTACAATTAGGTCAGCCACTATTTATTGAATGGCAGAGTGGATTCAAGGAGCAGAATAGCCTACTCCTGCTCTGGATGCGTATGCTTACTAATTAACTTTCACACACACAAGCACGCAAACAATTTACTATGATGACTAAAATGTATCTCTCTACAGGGTTGTTTAATTGAAAGACAAATGCACAACCAGAATGGCTCTGCTGAAGACCACCAGCAGGTCACCCTTAGACTGTCCTTCTCTAAACAGCCCAAGCAAAAGACTATAAGTTGAAGGAGCAGACGTAGACCATTAGGACGAGTGAGTCTGCTCCAAGATTCAATGAGTTCATGGCTGATCTGAAATCCTCAACTCTACTTTCCTATCTTTTTCACATAGCTCTTGATTCCCTTCATGATTAAGGATCGATCTTTCTCAGCCGTGAATATATTTAACTGATCCATCCTTGATAGCTGTTGTGGTAAAGGATTCAACAAATTTGCTACTCTCAGTGGGAAGAAATTCTCATCTTTGTCTTAAATGTGCAACCCTTTACTTCAGAATTATGTTCTCTGGTCCCAGATACTTCCACAAGGGGAAAACAACCTCTCAGCACCTAACCTGTCAAATCCCCTAAGAATCTTCAATATAGTTTTTTATCTTTCAATAAGGTCACCCCCATTTTTCCAATCCTCAGTAAGTACAGGCCTAATCTACTCAACCTTTCTTCATTAGACAAATCCTCTATACCTGGGATCAACTTAGTGAACCTTCTCTGGACTGCCTCTGATGCCAGTATATCATTCCTTCGATAAGGGACACAAACTTTTCACAGTATTCCAGCTATGGTCTGACTAGTGCCTTGTATAGTTCTAGCAAGACTTCCCTATTTTTATACTCTATACCCTTTGAAATAAAGGTCAACATTCCATTTGCCTTCCCTGTTAGCCACTGAACTCAGATGCCAGCTTTTTGTAATTCATGGAAGAGGACTCCCAAATCCCTCTGTGCTGAACTTTCTGAAGTCTATCTCTACTTAAAGAATATCAGCTCCTCCATTCTTCCTGCCAAACTGCATTACCTCGCATTTCCCCATATTATATTTAATCCTTCCAAGTTTTTGCTCACTCACCTTAACCTGTCTAAATCTTCTGCAAACGCACTCTATTACCCTCAATATCTGCCTTCTCACCTATGTTTCTGTCATCTGCAAACCTGGCAATAGTACGTTAATGTTCCTCATCAAAATCATTATATATATTGTAAATAACTGTGGCTCAAGCACAAATCTCATCCTGAAAATGACCCCCTTATTCAAACTCTCTGCCTTCCATTAGTTAGCTTTGTGAATTATTTCTTGTATCCAGTACCTCAATATAATTTTTGTAATATACTGGCCAGAATTATTCACAGTATACAAGGTGTAGCCTCTAAGTAAGATTTTATACCAGTCTAACATAAGGTCTCTGCTTTATAATTCTCTTTCTCTAGAAATGAGCAGGCAGAGCCAAGTTAATGAACACAGCATGACTGGTGGTTTGACATATATTTATTATAATGCAAAGAATACAACAGGTAAGGCAAATGAACTTAGAATCTGGACTAGTACATAGGACAACGATATTACAACTATTACAGAAACTGAGCCGAGAGAAGGGCAGGACTGGCAGTTCAAGGCTCCAGGGTTTAGATGTTTCAGGCAAGAGAGACAGAGGGATGTAGAAGGGTTGCAGGGAGTTGCATTACTGATTAAGGAGAATGTCACAGTTGTACTAAAAGAGGACATCTCAGAGGGCTAATACAGCAAGGCCAGAGGATAGAACTTAGAAATAAGATTCTTAGGAACAGGATTTACTTGCCTTCGGAGAAGAATGGACTTATTAAGGATAGTCAGCGTGGCTTCATGTGAGGGAAGTATCGTCTCACAGACTTGATTTAGTTTTTTGAGGAGGTATCAATGATGACTGATGAGGACAGGGACGTCACAAGGGATGTAGTCTACATGGACTTTATTACAGCATTTGACATAGTCCCTCACGGTGGGCTGATCCAGAAGATTACATCACATCAGATCCAGGGTGATTTGGCAGGTTAGATACAAAATTCACTTGGTCATAGAAGACAAAGGATAGTTGTGGAGGGGTGTTGTTTCTGACTGGTGGTCTGTGTCCGGTGTTGTTCAACAAGGATCAGTACTAGGACCTCTGCTGTTTGTAATGTATATATAAATGATTTGGATGAAAATGTTGGTGGTCTGATTAGTCTGCAGATGACAAAATTTGGAGTTGTAGATAGTGAGGATGGTTATCAAAGGATACGGACCACTTAGAAAGTTGGGTGAAGAAGTAGCAGATGGAGTTTAATCCAGACAAGGGTGAGATGATGCATTTTAGGAGGTTAAATTCAAGAGTAAAACATACAGTAAATTATAGGATCCTTGGAAGCATTGATATACAGAGGAATCTTGGAATGTAAGTTAATAGCTCCCTAAAAGTGGCAACAAGACAGGATAAGGTGATAAATAAGGCAAACTGCACACTTGCCTTCATTAGTTGGAGCACTAAGTATAAAAGTTGGCAAGTCATGTTACTGCTGTATGAGACTTAAGTTAGGCCACATTTGGAGTAGTGTGCGCAGTTCTGGTCATCACACCATTAAAGGGAGGATGCGGAGGCTTTGGGGAGGGTGCAAAAGCTGTTTACCAGGACATTGCCTGGATTGGAGTATATTAGCTATTAGGAGAGGTTAGACAAACATGGATCGTTTTTGCTAAAGCATCAGAGACTGAGGGGCAACCTGATAGAAATATATAAAATTATGACAGGCATGGATAGGATGGATGGTCAGAGTCTTTCTCCTAGGGTGGAAATGTCAAATAATAGGGGATGTGGGTTTAAGCTGCTAGGATTGTGTGAGGTAAATTTTTTTAATACATACGGTGATAGATGCCTGGAACATGCCGCCAAAGGAGGTGATAGAAGCACAGACAATAGCAATATTTAAAAGGCACTCAGATGGGATTATTTTGGAATGACATCATGGTTGGCACAGACATGGTAGGCCAAAAGGGCCTGTACAGTTCTATGTTCTATTGCTTGGTTTGGTTTTTTTTTACAGCTTAGTACGCGAATAATAAGAGTATCAGAAATGCTTGACACCACCCCGTTGCGAGGCTTACCGGAAGAAGATTGGCTGGTCCCCGAATGGCACTGAGACACCCTCTGGCTCACTGACTGGCACTCTGCTCGCAGCAGTCAAAGGATCCAGCCTGTGTTTGCTGTGACCTGGTACAGTAATAATGGGTCCATGGTCTGCAGGACTGGTTCCATTTTTGGAAAGGCTGCTGCTGATGTCTGTTCCAGGAGTTTTTCTCACTGGGGACAAGAGATACAGAAAATGTAATTCATGCAGTAATGGTAACACAAGCTGCTTTCCTATATCTCAAGTATGTGAATCTCAAATAATGTCCCTAAACTTCAAGTTGAATAAACATGACAAGCAGCCAAGAAAATACGGATACAGATCTGTTCTCACCAATTGCTTTTTATTTTGCTTCTTTTTCTATCCAATACTCAGCAATCAGAAGCAGGAAGATTGCTTACCACCATCAACCTCTGCTTCACCAACCAAAAATTCACTCTCAAATATAGGGCTCAGGCTCATGCAGAATCCTTTTAAAAAGAACATTTTCAGGATATTGGCAGCAATGGTAAGGTCAGCATTCGTTGCTCGTCCCCAATTGACACAGCTTGTTGTTTTCCTTGATCACTCAAGAGGGCAGTTAACCACATTGGTGCAGGGACCACAGTCAATTATAGTCCTAGGCTGGGTAAATACAGTAGATCCCTTTTCCTAAAGGACACTAACAAACAACTCTATTTGTACAATGATCTAAGAGGTCCTAGCAAGATAAAATTTTAAGAAACTGAATTAAAATTAGGATGAGTTCCAAAGAATGGTATAAGACCCTGAAACTGAACGTCGAACAGAATGGGTGGGGCAAGGCCTCAGTCAGGAGATTGAAGGTTGCAGGCAAGCCGTTGGAGCAGGGTGAGGATGTTGAATCATATGAGTTGGGGAGGGGGATTCAGTGAAAGATTTTAATGGGACCTTACTGTGCATAGATTACCTGCTGTAATATCCTGTATTACAATGGCAAATACATTCAAACCATTTCATTAAGTTTAAAGTAGCTTTAGGACATCTGACATACAAGTTTCTTTCCTCTCCTCCAACCCATTTTCATTCCTGACAGCTGTGTTTAGGAACTGCATCTTTAACGCGACCACCAGATATTGATACTCACCCTCTTGTACAGGATCTGGAGGAATTAACAGCTCTACCTCGGCAGCCAGGCTGGTAAAATAGTCCTTCAAGAAAAACAATGCATCCTAAATGTGGACAGAGGGAAACCAAAAATCTATCAGAAAGAGCTTACAAAACAAAAATCAGGAGGATCAAAAGTGTGCTAAGTCTGTTAGCATAGCGAGCAAGAGCTGGCACACATCCCTATCCATCAGCCTACACACAACTGTTGTACATAGACTGACTATTCAGGGCCAAGCTGGTGAACCCAAGGGCTTTACATTGGTTCAGGAAAAACCTTCCTCATACATTAGTTCAGAATGAACTCCTACATGGTCTGGTGGAAAGAATAGGATTAGGGCATGGGCATCTCTCCCCTCCCTTTTTACTAACCTGATCGATGTTTAGTCGAAGGGGCATTAGTGTGATGCGTAAACAGCACTCACGAGGCATCTGAGTGGAATCTGGTCTCACGTGTAATGCCTTAATAGTTAGCTGAAGAAGAGATATTGAAAGGTTACTATCATGCTTTGTATTACAAAGGCAATACGATGTACATAAACATGGCTTATATTCAAAGTTTTTGAGAAGATTTGTAGCTCGGGTCGTGGACAAGGTTGTAGACTTGCTCACTGAGCTGGTGGGTTTGGTTGCCAATGTTTTGTCATGCTGCTAGGTAACACCGTCAGTGTGCCTCCAGTGAAGAGTCGGTGTGCTGTCCTAGATGTTATTTATATGCTTCGGTTGGCTGGGGTGGTTGGTATCACTTCCAGTTCTGTTTTTCAGTGGTTTGTATGTCGGATTTGAAAAACAGAAGCAGAAGTGATGCCAACCCCAGCAAACTGAAGCATATAAATAACAAATGGGACAGAACACTGACGCTTCACCAGAGGCGCACTGATGATGTTACCTAGCAGGGTGACAAAACGTCTGTAATCAAACACACCGGCTCGGCGAGCAAGTCTACAACCTCATAGCTTATATTCCATCAGTGTAGAAGACTTAAAGATGTTCTAATTAAAGTACTCAAAATTACAAAAGGGATTAAAACAGGACCACTGCTTCAGAGACAGGAGTTCAAATACCATTATGGCAGCTGAAGGAATTTAAATTCAATTAATCAACCTAGAATTCATTGTGATCATAAACTAACAGATTGCCATAAAAATTCAACTGTTCACCAACATGCCTAAGGGAAGGAAATCTGCTGTCCTTACTGGTCTGGCCTACAGTCCCACAGCAATGCAGCTGATTCTGAAATGTCTGAGCAAGTACTCAATTCTAGGCTGCTCCCCACACTGGTTCAGGGGCAATTAAGGATAGGCAACAAATCCTGGCCATATCAGTGATGTTCACATACCAAGAAGGAATTTCTTATAGAAGTATATAAAGTTATGAGAGGCATGGATTAGGTGGGTAGTCAGAGTCTTTTTTCCAGGGTGGGAAATGTCAAATACTTGGGGGGCAGGGGGGGCTAGGTTTAAGGTGACAGGAGGCAAATTTAAAAATGTATAAGTTTTTTTTTTACACAGAGGGTGGTAGGTGCCTGGAATCCGGTGCCAGCAGAGGTAGTAGAAGCAGATATGATAGCAACATTTAAGAGGCATTTAGACCGACACATGAATAGGCAGTGAATAGAGGATAACAGATCATGTGCAGGCAAGTTGGATTAATTTAGAATGGCATGATGGTAAGCACAGACATGGTGGGATGTACTATTGTTTTCTTTATTCACCTCATGGAATCTGGGAGTCACTAGCTGGCCAGCATTTTATTGCCCATCCCACGTTGCTCTCGAGGAAAGTGGTGAGCTGCCTTCTTGAACTGCTGCAGTCCACATGTTCCTATTTCTATCGGTCAACGTTTCCACACAAAGGGTAGCACAAATCAAGAATGCACTCTTTCAAAAGACTGTGGATGCTTTGGGTCATTTGGAGGTTTCAAAACTGTGCTTCTATGATTCCTGGGATGGCAGGACTGACATATGGAGAGAGATTGAGTCAGTTGGGATTGTATTTACTGGAGTTTAGAAGAATGAGGAGAGATTCCATAGAAACTGATAGAATTCTAAGTTAGATGCAGGAAGGGGAGTCCAGAAGCAGGGATTATAGTTTAAGGATAATGAATAAATCTTTTAGGACTAAGATGAGGAGAAGTTTTTTCTTTCTGCAAGTGGTGAATCTGTGGAATTCACTACCACAGAAAGTGGCTGAGGCCAAAACATTGCATGTTCTCAGGAAGAAATTAGAGATAGTTTTTGTGGCTAAAGGGATCAAAGATCAAGGGGGAGGCTAATTAGGGTATTGAGCTCAATGATCATACTCAATGGAGGAGTAGGCTTGAGGAACTGAATGGCCTATTCCTGCTGCTGTGCTCTATATTTTTATGTTAAAAGTTTCAAAGGATAAGGAGAAAAGCTGATTAAATGGAGTTGATCTCATTATAAAGCACAGTAGGTTTGTTGAACTGAATGGATTCCCTTTCATTCTGTGTGTCAGTGTGTGTGTTCTGGAGCTCCACTGATCACTTATGCAGTGCAGTTATCGTTTTTTAAAAACCTGATTGGGGAGTACAGTTCCTTCAGGCACTGACTCTCCCAACTTCATCCACTTCACCAACACCTTCCACCCCAACCTGAAGTTCACCTGGACCATCTACAACACTTCTCTCTCCTTCCTGGACCTCTCTGTCTCCATCTCAGGTAACCACCTAGAAACCGATGTCCATTTCAAGCCCACTGACTCCCACAGAAAAACAGCAAATCATATTCAGCCTGGGAACCCTGCAGCCCAATGGTATCAATGTGGATTTCACAAGCTTCAAAATCTCCCCTCCCCCAACCGCATCCCAAAACCAGACCAGCTCATCTCCGCCTCCCTAACCTGTCCTTCCTCTCACCTATCCCCTCATCCCACCTCAAGCCCCACCCCCATCTCCTATCTACTAACATCATCCCGCCCCCTTGACCTGTCCGTCCTCCCTGGACTGACCTATCTCCTCCCTACCCCCCCCACCTACACTCACCTTTACTGGCTCCATCCCCGCCTCTTCAACTTGTCTGCCTCCTCTCCACCTACCCTCTCCTCTATCCATCCTCTATCCGCCTCCCCCTCTCTCCCTATTTATTTCAGAACCCTCTTCCCCTTCCCTATTTCTGATGAAGGGTCTAGGCCCGAAACGTCAAGCTTTCCTGCTCCTATGATGCTGCTTGGCCTGCTGTGTTCATCCACCCCCACACCTTGTTATCTCGGATTCTCCAGCATCTGCAGTACCTTTTATCTCTAAAGCCCTGGTTAAAGCTGGAATATGTTCCACATTGTTATATATTTCTGCAACCTCAGTCACAGTTATATTATTCATCCATGAGTGACTGAAGGGTATCAGAATCTACTCTGCTCTGGCTCTCACCTCATGGGGTTTACTGCCTGCTACTCAGGTAGCAGTGAGGTCAATTCTAACCACACTAAATGCTGGCTAGCCAGCAATGACCACATCCCACAAATAATAAAGAAAGAACACAACTGTCGTCTTGGTTGCAAATAGCAAACAGAATGCAGGTCTGATATCAAACCCAATTTCATCGCAAAATAAGCAAAAATAGCGAGCCAGGCAACCAGTGGAACGTAGGAACAAATAAAGGTCACACGAGCCCTTGAACCTCTTTTGTCATTCAATGGGGTAATGACTGATCTGTATCTCAGTTCCACTGACCTGCTTTGGTTGTGTAACCCTCACCAAACAAACATCTACAATCTCAGTTTTGAGATTTTCAACTGACCCTCACCATTTTGACAGAGAGCACTTTAGACATCAACTGCAGGCTTTGTTGAGAAAAGTTTCTTGCCCCTTTCATTGGGCCACCTATTCAAGAGGTGTATCGTAACACATCTGAACAGTTTGATCAAAAATATATATACAGGCAGGTGGCTTTCCATTAGCTAATCACTTGAGCAACAATTAAAAGAAAATTTGGCCCATCGAATCTGCTCCACCCACAAGTTCTTTTAACACTTCAGCTGGATCAGACTTAACTTTTAAACTCATGGAATAAAAGTCTAGTCTTTGAAAACAGCCCTATTATTCTGGTGAATCTGCACTGTACACACTCCAAAGCTTAACTGCTTTAAACAACTCTGACAGAGACAATATTCAGTGCACTCATTCCTTGAGCTCAATTTATAACACTTCCAACCAACACCAAGTAGTTTAGGTAGATGAGCTGCTGAAGCATTCGAAGGACACCTCACCCCACTAGTTTTTTAATTCACTTTCCTCCTTCCAAAACTGGACCTCACCATATTAGAATGAGCCTTTCTTGGGAACTCTTTGCTCGAATACAAGTAGAGGAATTTGTTCATCTGGGATGTTGCAAGACGGTCTCTGATCTCGAGATCTTGAACGATGAAGACTTGTCGTGAAATGGGATGCTCTGTTGAACTTGAATCTTCATCATAACCTGTCTGAGGGTACACTTCATGCTGAAATTTCACCTTTCAAAAAGAAAATATGTCATCTGACATCAAATGGTGAACCAATTTCAAACTAAACTGAAAGGTCGTTCATTTGAAAGTATTGCTACTGAACTAAAATCAAGCGAAAACACTTATTTAAATTGTAGCACAGGTTGCATGGATGGACTGCTGAATCAAATACTGGCACTTTCATGCATTGGGAAATTGGTGTGACACTGTTAAAGGTTTGTGATGAGGCTGAAAGCATCTGTGATGTCCTTTTCAGACTGGACGTTCAACATATGCAACTGACACAGAACAACATTAACAAATCAACAGTTCAAGCAGTATGACACAAGTCAGGGAAGCTATAACCAAATGACTGTAAAGTTTAATAAGACTCATCTTGAGCAAGGCGCCCAGTCCTGATCAATCCCACCTTGAACCTATGTTCAGTTCCAGTCGCTGAGACAGAAGGATATTCAAGTACCAGAAGCAGGGCAGAAAAGCAGGGTGACTGACAGAGTCAGGGTCCGAGATTTGAGAAACCACTTGGAGAAACTTGTCAGTTTGAAAATAAGGTACAGTACATTCTTAGAAGAACAGGGAAAGTAAATCCAGAATATTATCTTAAATGTCAAGAACAGGGCAAAGAAATACATGTAAACTAGTAAAATATAAATTTAGGCCTGATATCAGGAGAATATTTATCAATACAGTGACAAATATATAGAATGAACTCCAAGATAAAAGGGATTCATAGTCATCACTAGATTCTTAATTCCAGATATTTTTCATTGAATTCAAATGCCGCCTCTGCCATGGCAGGATTCAAACCCAGAATTTCATGTTGGTCTCTGGATTAACAATCCAGCGATAATACCACTAGGCCATTGTCTCCTCCCGGTCAGCAGGGCCACCTCTGTGTGGAACCGCAGGAGATGGGGGAAGATACTAAACAAGTATTTTGCATCAGTGTTTACTGTGGAGAAGGATATGGAAGATATAAAATGTGGGGAAATAAATAGAACATAGAACATAGAACAATACAGCGCAGGACAGGCCCTTCGGCCCTCGATGTTGCGCCAACCTGTGAACTAATCTAAGCCCACCCCCTACACTATCCCATCATCATCCATATACTTATCCAAAGACTGTTTAAATGCCCCTAATGTGGCTGAGTTAACTACATTGGCAGGCAGGGCATTCCACACCCTTACCTCTCTGAGTAAAGAACCTGCCTCTGACATGTGTCTTAAATCTACCACCCCTCAATTTGCAGCTTTGCCCCCTCGTACTAGCCGACATCATCATCCTAGGAAAAAGTTACATATTGAAATACACATACACATTACAGAGGAGGCGGTACTGAAATTCTTAAAACACAAAGGTGGATAAATCCCTGGGAACCTGATCAGGTGTACTGTACAACTCCATGGGAAGCTAAGAAAGAGATAGCAAGGGACCCAGTAGAGATATTTGTATCATCAACAGCCACAGGTGAGGTGCTGGAAAACTGGAGTTTGGCTAGCATGGTGCCAATATTTAAGAAAGGTGGTAAGGAAAAGCCAGGAAACTATAGACCGGTGAGCCTGACACTGATGGTGGGCAAGTTGTTGGAGGGAATCCCAAGGGACAGGATTTACATGTACTTGGAAAGGCAAGAACCGATTAGGGATAGTCAACATGGCTTTGTGCATGGGAAATCGTGTCTCACTAACTTGATTGAGCTTTTTGAAGAAGTAACAAAGAGGGTTGATGAGGGCAGAGTGGTGAACATGATGTATACGAACTTCAGTAATGCATTCGACGATGTTCCTCATGGTAGACTGGTTAGTGAGGTTAGATCACACAGAACACAGAGAGGACTAGCTATTTGGACACAGAATGGTTCAAAGATGGAAGACAGAGGTGGGTGGTGGACAGCTGCTTTTCAGATGGGAGGCCTGTGACCAGCGGTGTGCCACAAGGATCAGTGCTGGGTCCACTGCTTTTCGTTATTTACATAAATGATCTGGATGTGGACATAGGAGGTATGGTGAGTAAATTTGTAGATGACACTAAAATTGGAGGTGCAGTGGACAGCAAAGAAGATTATCTCAGAGTACAACAGGATCCTGATCAGATGGGCCAATGGGCCGAGGAGTGGCAGGTGGAGTTTAATTTAGATAAATGTGAGGTGCTGCGTTTTGGAAAGGAAAATCAGGGCAGGACTTATACACTTAATGGTAAGGTCATGGAGAGTGTTGCAAAAGAAAGAGACCTTGGAGTATAGCTTCATAGTTCCCTGAAAGTGGAGTTGCAGGTAGATAGGACGGTGAAGAAGGCGGTCGGTACGCTTGCCTTTATTTGTCAGGCCATTGAGTATAGGAGTTGGGAGGACACGCTGCAGATGTACAGGACATTCGATAGGCCACTTTTGGAATACTGCCTGCAATTCTGGTCTCCCTGCTATAGGAAGGATGTTGTGAAACTTGAAAGGGTTCAGAAAAGATTTACAAGGATGTTGCCAGGTTTGGAAGGTTCGAGCTCCAGGGAGAGGCCAATTCGGCTGGGGCTATTTTCCCTCGAGCACTGGAGGCTGAGAGGTGACCTTATAGAGGTTTATAAGGTCACGATGGACATGAAGAAGGTAAATAGACAAGTCTTTTCCCCGGGGTAGGGGAGCCCAAAACTAGAGGGCATAGGTTTAAGATGATAGGGAGAGACTTAAAAGAGACCTAAGGGGCAGCTTTTTCATGTAGAGGATGGTGTATGTGTAAAATGAGCTGCCAGAGGAACTGGTGGAGGCTGGTAGAATTACAACATTTAAAAGGCATCTGGATGGGTATATGAATAGGAAGGGTTTACAGGGATATGGGCCAAATGCTGGCAAATGGGACGAGATTAATTTAGGATATCTGGTCGGCATGGTGGAGTTGGACCGAAGGGTCTGTTTCTATGCTGTATATCTCTGTGACTCTATGTGACGCATAATTCAATGTACAAGTGTTTGAAAAACTTTCAGTTTGTATAGCAACAACAGCAGCACCGAAGAACAGTGCTTACAGCTCAGAAGCTGAATGATAGGTACCTTGCTGAACTGAATCTCCATCAGCACATCATGGTTCCTCCCAGGTCCACCCTGAATACGACGGGCAGAACGGCTGTGGCGGGAGGATGACTGAGACGGTGAGCCTTGAGGGGAGCTGGAAGAAGATTTAGATCTATTAAGAAACCAGTCAATACGTACTTCAATCAGCATCGCTGCATATTTGTTCCATACTAATGATGGTTTAAACGGAAGCATTGTGGCACAGTCCTACTCGGAAACAACTAGGTTTTGCCTCACAAAATTAAGACTAACGCTCAATCTCCAATTTGAACCAATTCTTTTCAGGACTTCAAATCAAACTCATCTCCCTCAACCTTCAGGAAACAGACAGCTTAAACAGCAGTGAACTAGCATATGTTCAACACATGTTGCCTCAACACAATTCACCAATTATTTATTTCCTATTTCCTATTTCTATCCTTGAAAGACATTTTCTGATTCCAGCTGATCTCATTTTTGGACAGGTCAAATCCCAGACTTAAATCTGGCTTGGTAGATCATAATTTTTGTTTTTGTTTTGTGTTGGTTTTAACAAGGTGGTCTCTCACTGAAACATGAGATTAGTTTTAAACAATAGAACAGAAACTTACTGACAAAAAAACAGAATAAACCAAATGACTTGCTTAAAGACATGGTAACATATACTCCCATTAATCCCAAAAGGAAACTTCTTTACGGATTCTGAAAGCAACTCCTGTACAGTACTCACAGCAGAAAACAAAATCTTTCTGTCACACCTCATTAGGCTTAATTTAACTGTGACTTCAACATCCAGTGTGGAAAATTGGGTAGCATTTTCCTGGAACTTTCAAATATCTGAAACGTTCTCCACTTCAAATAACCACTTCAGGGTTTTACTCAAACACTTCTGGTCTTGGGACTATTACTAAATTCCTTACTTCCCTGGATACCGCTTTATCATAGAATTCCTACAGTGTGGAAACAGGCCCTTCGGCCCAACAAGTCCACATGAGCATCCCATTCCCCTGTAACACACCTAATCTACACATCCCTGAATGCTACAGGCAATTTACTATGGCCAATCCACCAAGCCTGCACGTCTTTGGACTGTGGGAGGAAATCAGAGAAAACCCACACAGACACGAGGAGAATGTGCAAACTCCACACAGACAGTTGAAATTGAACCTGGATCCCGGGCGCTGTGAGGCAGCAGTGCTAACCACTGAGCCACCGTGCCGCCTGGCTCTTTCGAGGCACAGTTATTGGAATGAGTACACTTTAAATCCTTTAACGAGGATCTATTGGAGGGTAAGTCTGGTGTCAGCAGCTGCAGTAATTCCAGCTCCAATAGCATATATTAAAGCTGCAGTTAAAAAGCTCGTAGTTGGATCTTGGGAAAAACCAATCCAGGCTCGCCCGGCAGCTTTGGTGACTCTAGATAACCTCGGGCAGATCGCAATTCCTCGTGATGGTGACGACGCATTCGAATGTCTGCCCTTGCTTTAAATATCCATTTTCATCCAAAGTCTGCCTAGAACTAATAATTATAATCTTTTTCAAGCTTATGGGTGTTTTCCTTAAGCTTTAAGAAAATTCCTTAAGTTTCCCAAAGAAACCTGATGTCCTAACAGAAATCTTGCTGCATAATTGTTCATCTTGCTCCACCATACACTCTTCCAAAGTAAATAAAAACGTGTTAGTTCTAAAAGCAACTTCTTCAAGTAGTTTCTAAAGAAATCATGATGGCTACAGAAATACCTTCAAGTTAATCAATAAATTCTTCAGAAACAGAAAAATCCCACATTATTAAATCAGAATTCAAAAGTCCAAACTTAGATGATATTAAAAATACATATAAATCATACAGTCTGCAACAAAGAGGCAATGATGGCTGCTGTGTGGATTGGAGCTGGACTGGGGGACAATCCATTACCTGACTGACGTTTGGATTTTAATTGGATATCAACAGGATATTGATGATGCGGACTAGCTAGACAGGTGCTATGGGAACTCAGCTTGGTAGGTCTCCCAGACGTCGGTCACTTAGATCCCAAGATCAGATCGGACCGCTATGGCTATTAACTTTTTTTATGTTTTAGAGCTACCACTAGGACTACAAGATTGGGGTAATTCTAGTCAGTATTTTTCATCCTTTGAATTGTGCAAATAATCTAAAATAATTTTACTCCAGTAAAATGTTCTGGAATTCAAAATTTGGAGAGATACACTTTCAGTGTTGAATCACAAGTGGATACAGACCCGTCACTGCTGATAGGAGTTTGAGCCCATGATAATTTCAAAACTTAAACCACATTGGTCTAGTGTGACTTTCACAAAGCTACCAACGCATTAAACACGATCAAGCAAAAGCAATGATAAGAAACGTACGTTATGCTTTTCATGGGAGAACGTGTAGAGAGGGCAGTTCCAAAGTCCCTTCCTCCATACAGGTGCCAGACAACTGAGATCTCCTTCACGATATATCGGATCTCAGGGACTGGAAGGTGCAGTGGTGATTTGCTAGTGTCCAGCTTCTTGACTGGTTGTATGAAATAGTCTTCTTTGATGAGGATCGGTCCAGAATTCAACATCCTCACTACAGGCTCAGTCTCTCTCTGCCAGAAAGACAAATAATTCCTTTAAAAAATTCGGGCATTTTCATCTCGATGGGTAGCAGATACATGGTAACACCACCACCTGCAAGCTGTCATCCAACATTGTGACTTGGAAGTATATCACCGTTCCTTCTGTGCCTCCGAGTCAAAAAATCCTGGAACACCCTCCCTAAGGGGCATTGCGGGTCTACCTACAGTACATGAACTGCAGCAGTTCAAGGCAGCTCACCCCCGCCTTCTAAAGGGCAACTACGGACAGGCACTAAAAGATGGTCCAGCCAGCAACACCCATGTTCCATGAATGAATAAAATAAATTTCAGCTGGAGTTACTTCATGGTCATCAGGATTCCTGCCCCCCAACCCCACCCCAACCCCCACCCTCAATTGCAGCATTCCCCCCTACAGCTGCTCAAGCTGATGACTTGTATTTCAACAAGTTCAGGATGTTGCAAAGGGTTGTACAATCAATTAAGCATTTTTCAACGTGCCATCATTGTTGGGTCAATATAGAGAACGCGGCAGCCACTTGTTTCAAACATTTGCTCATGAGATGTGAGCTGGCTATGGCGGCACTTTTTTGCCCATTCTTAATTGGCCTCGAGTAGGTGATTGTGAGTGGTTTTCCTGAACTGTATATAAAAATGAACTGTAGATGCTGGAAGTCTGAAACAAAAAAAACAGAAATTGCTGGAGAAACTCAGCAGGTCTGGTAGCATACTTTAGATCTTCCTTTACATATCAGGAGCTCCTGGCAGCAATTTTTTCTCTCTTTCAGCACTTACCATAATTGCCATCTTTGGTGCTTCTAGGATACAGAAGTCCTCACTCTCGGGTTGCTCGCTGGGGAAAGAGGGGTAGGCTGCATGATGCTCAGGAAAGATCATGGTGGAACTTGGGCTCTGCTCCTGTGAAGAACTTCCACTCTCATCAGGGAAGAGGAACAGGTCAGACCGAGTTGGCTCGCGCTCTTGAATGAGGTCATCATAGATCCCTAAAGGTGGGGAAAGGAGATCAATGAAATTCATCCTTCCTGTGCTACCTTGAAAGATTAAATAGGTCAAGATAAGATGACTGGTCTTCGTTTCAGATGATCATTATTAAAATAGTAAAACAAGGTGTTGTACAGATGTGTTTCTAACAAAGTTCCATACAGTCACGTGAGGAGATGTGAGGATAGGTAACTGATCCATGAGGCCAGTTTTAAGGGGCAAGAGGTAGTGGGTTTAGGAAGGGAATTGCAGAGCAAGGGCAGGTGACTGCACACGTGGCTAATTGAAGATATACAGCGGCTCAGAACTGGAGTAACAGAAAGATCTCAAGTGTTTGTGGGTTTGGAAGATGTTATAAAGACAGCGGGTTAAAGAGGTAAGTTATAAGAAGTATCATAAAAGACATCAGTTTACAGGTGACTAAACCCAGCACCTCTTCCTGTTTAATGATTAGCACTCACAGCTTTTCATTTGAGTCATCTGCTTTCTCCACTCACCATTTGACTGCTGCGAGGCTTGAGTAGTAGGAGGTGAAGATGGTGGGATATCCATCTCTTCCATTGCATCGATCATCAGGTCCCGTAGGAGCTTCTGCTCCGCTTCAGCAAGGCCGGAGGTTCGGCAAGGAGCACTGTCACCTGAACCAGCCTGAGTAGGAGATAGTTAATCCATCAGAGCAACAGAATGGCAAAGGTTTACTGAGGTCAATGTGATATGAAGCAAGTGTGTTTTACAGGTGGGGGATGAGGGCAGTGAAAGAGAACAGTTAACTGTGGACTTGCGGTTCCCAAACTTTGGCCCCACTGGAGGTTTCCTCATCTCATGTCTGGGTCTGTTATACACTTGATCACTGTGATCAATCAATAACTCTGTAATCATTGTTTTGTTGGTTCTATGGCTTTACAGACACACACTGGACCTGCTCACTGACAGCCAGTTTGAATTACGCCACAGTCAGTCAGCTCCTGACCCCTTTGTTTAAAAGAGCTGAATTCCAGAAGTGAGGTGAAAGAGGCAGCTTTTGACAACAAGGTTGTTTTTGACCAAGGTGACATCAGCATTCCGAGCAAAACTAGAGTTAGTGCAAGTCAGGGAAAACTCTCCACTGGCTGCAGTCATACCTAGCACACAGGAAGACAGTCAAGGTTGTTGATGTCACTCATTCGAGGTCCAGGATATCCTGCAGGAGTTCCTCAGGATAGTGTGCTAGGCCCAACCATCTTCAGCTTTTCATCAGTGACATTTCCTCCATTGAAACGTCAAAAATGGAGATTTTCATTGATGATTGAAGTCTATATTTGCTCCCTCTGCCACTAACGCTCAGAGTCAGCAGTGTATACAATCCACAAGGTGCACTGCAGAAATTCACCATGGCTCCATACAAACACATGACTACTTCCATCAAGAAGGACTAAGGCGAGAGATTTGTGGGAACACCACCAGTTGCAAGCTTCCCTCCAAATCACTCATCATCCTAATTTTGGAAGTATATCATTAATCCTTCATAGCCGCTTGGTCAAAATGCTGGAACTCCATCCCCAGTAGCATTGTGGACCTACACCAAATGTACTGTCGTAGTTCAAGAAGGCAGCTCACCACCACCTTCTCATGGGCAACACAAAACCAAAAGAAATTCTAATTTATCAAACCAGGTTTCAGTCTGGGATGTTGTTTCAGTTGTTTCAGCAGTGGGAGTCCAGGAGGAAGCGTGAGGGCAGTCTGGGAAGGTAAGCTTTTCGATTATAAAAGTCTTACCTCACGTGACTGCGGCCTTTCAGTTGTTTCAGCTCCATTTTTGCAGCAGCAGCGGGAGCAGTGAGAGCGAGGACCAGGGGGGCTGCCAGGAAGGTAAGTTAATCCTTTAAAAACTTACCTCGTGAATAGGCGGAGCGCACGCTGAGCAGGAGCAGACACGGGACAGCTGAGTAAGTGAGGTAATATATTTGGGCGGTTGCTTTACCCGAAACATTACTTAGGTAGTGTCTCCCACCCATCCTCCTCCTCCTCTAACCATAAAAAAGGTTCTGAGCACCGATTTGGTAGGTTACTAGTTTTTTTGTCCAATACTCTGTGTGGGAATTCAGAACAGTGGGAATGGATGTTAGGGCAGTTGCATGCTCCTCCTGTAGAATGTGGGAGGTAAGGGTCACCACTAGTGTCCCCACTGACTTCATCTGCGGGAAGTGCACCCAACTTCAGCTCCTCGGAAACTGCATTAGGGAACTGGAGCTGGAGCTGGATGAACTTCGGATCATTGGGAAGGCTGAGGGGGTAACTGAGAGGAGTTACAGGGAGGTCGTCACACCTCAGGTACAGGAAAAATGTAGATGGGTTACAGTCAGGGGATGGCAAGGGAACAGGCAGGCAGTGCAGGGATCCCCTGTGGCCATTCCCCTCAATAACAAGTCTACCGTTTTGGATACTGTTGCGGGGGACGACTTACCAGGGGTAAGCCATGGGGTATAGGTCTCTGGCACAGAATCTGTCCCTGTTGCTCAAAAGGGAAGGGGGGAGAGGAGGAGAGCATTAGTCACTGGGGGCTCCATAGTTAGGGGGACAGATAGGAGATTCTGTGGGAACGAGATAGACTTGCAGTTGGTGTGTTGCCTCCCAGGTGCCAGGCTCCGGGATGTCTCAGATCGTGTTTTCGGGGTCCTTAAGGGGGAGAGGGAGCAGCCCCAAGTCATGGTCCACATAGGCACCAACGACATAGGTAGGAAAAGAGATGGGGATAGAAGGCAGAAATTCAAGGAGCTAGGGTGGAAGCTTAGAGCTAGAACAAACAGAGTTGTTATCTCTGGTTTGTTACCCATGCCACATGCTAGCGAGGCGAAGAATAGGGAGAGAGAGCAGTTGAACAAATGGCTACAGGGATGGTGCAGGAGGGAGGGATTCAGATACCTGGATAATTGGGGCTCATTCTGGGGTAGGTAGGACTTCTCCAAATGGCATGGTCTACACCTGAACCAGAGGGGTACTAATATCCTGGGGGGGAAATTTGCTAATGCTCTTCGGGAGGGTTTAAACTAATTCAGCAGGGGGATGGGAACCTGAATTGTAGCTCCAGTGTACAGGAGGTTGAGAGTAGTGAGGTCATGAATAAGGTTTCAAGGTCGCAGGAATGTACCGGCAGGCAGGAAGGAGGTTTGAACTGTGTCTACTTCAACACCAGGAGCGTCTGGAATAAGGTGGGTGAACTTGCACCATGGGTTGGTACCTGGGACTTCGATGTTCTGGCCATTTCGGAGACACGGATAGAGCAGGGACAGGAATGGTTGTTGCAGGTTCTGGGGTTTAGATGTTTCAGTAAGATCAGGGAAGATGAGAAAAGAGGGGGAGGTGTGGCATTGTTAGTCAAGGACAGTATTGCGGTGGCAGAAAGGACGTTTGATGAGGACTCGTCTACTGAGGTAGTATGGGCTGAGGTTAGAAACAGGAAAGGAGAGGTCACCCTGTTGGGAGTTTTATATAGGCCTCTGAAAAGTTCCAGTGATGTAGGGGAAAGGATAGCAAAGATGATTCTGGATAGGAGCGAAAGTAACAGGGTAGTTGTTATTGGGGACTTTAACTTTCCAAATAATGACTGGGAACGCTATAGTTCAAGTACTTTAGATGGGTCAGTTTTTGTCCAACATGCGCAGAAGGGTTTCCTGACACAGTATGTAGATAGGCCAACAAGAGGCGATGCCACATTGGATTTAGTACTGGGTAATGAACCAGGCCAGGTGTTAGATTTGGAGGTAGGTGAGCACTTTGGTGAAAGTGACCACAATTTGGTTACGTATACTTTAGCGATGGAAAGGGATAGGTATATACCGCAGGGCAAGAGTTACAGTGGGGGAAAGGCAACTATGAGGCGATTAGGCAAGACTTAGGATGCATAGGATGGGGAAGGAAACTGCAGGGGTTGGGCACAATTGAAATGTGGAGCTTGTTCAAGGAACAGCTACTGCATGTCCTTAATAAGTATCTACCTGTCAGGCAGGCAGGAAGTGGTCGAGCGAGGGAACCGTGGTTTACGAAAGAAGTTGAATCTCTTGTCAAGTGGAAGGAGGAGGCTTATGTAAAGATGAAGCGTGAAGGCTCAGTTCGGGCACTCGAGTGTTACAAGTTAGCCAGGAAGGACCTAAAGAGAGAGCTAAGAAGAGCCAGGAGGGGACATGAGAAGTCTTTGGCAGGTAGGATCAAGGAAAACCCTAAAGCTTTCTATAGGTATGTCAGGAATAAAAAAATGACTAGAGTAAGATTAGGGCCAGTCAAGGGCAGTAGTGGGAAGTTGTGCGTGGAGTCCGAAGACATAGGAGTGGCGTTAAATGAGTATTTTTCGCCAGTATTCACAAAGGAAAAAGACAATGTTGTCGAGGAGCATACTGAGATACAGGCTATTAGACTAGACGGGATTGAGGTTCATAAGGAGGTGTTAGCAATTCTGGAAAGTGAGAAAATAGATAAGTCCCCTGGGCGGGATGGGATTTATCCTAGGATTCTCTGGGAAGCTAGGGAGGAGATTGCAGAGCCTTTGGCTTTGATCTTTATGTCGTCATTGTCTACAGGAATAGTACAGGAGGATAGCAAATGTTGTCCCCTTGTTCAAGAAGGGGAGTAGAGACAACCCTGGTAATTATAGACCAGTGAGCCTTATTTCGGTTGTGGGTAAAGTGTTGGAAAGGATTATAAGAGATAGGTTTTATAATCATCTAGAAAGGAATAATTTGATTAGGGATAGTCAACACGGTTTTGTGAAGGGTAGGTCGTGCCTCACAAACCTTATTGAGTTCTTTGAGAAGGTGACCAGATAGGTGGATGAGGGTGAAGCGGTTGATGTGGTGTATGTGGATTTCAGTAAAACATTTGATAAGGTTCCCCACGGTAGGCTATTGCAGAAAATACGGAGGCATGGGATTGAGGGTGATTTAGCGGTTTGGATCAGAAATTGGCTAGCTGGAAGAAGACAGAGAGTGGTGGTTGATGGGAAATGTTCATCCTAGAGTTCAGTTACTAGTGGTGTACCGCAAGGATCTGTTTTGGGGCCACTGCTGTTTGTCATTTTTATAAATGACCTGGATGAGGGCGTAGAAGGATGGGTTAGTAAATTTGCAGATGACACTAAAGTCGGTGGAGTTATGGATAGTGCGGAAGGATGTTGCAGGTTACAGAGGGACATAGATAAGCTGCAGTGCTGGGCTGAGAGGTGGCAAATGGAGTTTAATGCGGAAAAGTGTAAGGTGATTCACTTTGGAAGGAGTAACAGGAATACAGAGTACTGGGCTAATGGTAAGATTCTTGGTAGTGTGGACGAGCAGAGCGATCTCGGTGTCCACGTGCATAGATCCCTGAAAGTTGCCACCCAGGTTGATAGGGTTGTTAAGAAGGCGTACGTTGTGTTATGTTTTATCGGTAGAGGGATTGAGTTTGAGCCATGAGGTCATGTTGCAACGGTACAAAACTCTGGTGTGGCCGCACTTGGAGTATTGCGTACAGTTCTGGTCACCGCATTATAGGAAGGATGTGGAAGCATTGGAAAGGGTGCAGAGGAGATTTACCAGGAGGTTGCCTGGTATGGAGGGAAGGTCTTATGAGGAAAGGCTGAGGGACTTGAGGCTGTTTTCGTTAGAGAGAAGAAGGTTAAGAGGTGACTTAATAGAGACATACAAGATGATCAGAGGATTAGATAGGGTGGACTGTGAGAGCCTTTTTCCTCGGACGGTGACGGCTAGCACGAGGGGACATAGCTTTAAATTGAGCGGTGATAGATATAGGACAGATGTCAGAGGTAGGTTCTTTACTCAGAGAGTAGTAAGGGCATGGAATGCCCTGCCTGCAACAGTAGTAGACTCGCCAACTTTAAGGGCATTTACATGGTTGTTGGATAGACATATGGATGATAATGGAATAGTGTAGGTTAGATGAGCTTCAGATTGTTGCGCCGACCTGTGAAACCATCGAGGGCTGAAGGGCCTGTACTGCACTGTAATGTTCTATATTCTCTGTTCTCTGTGACTTGTCAGTTATAACAATATCAGCTAGATTCCTACGAATAAGCTAGCCTGCTCAAAAGCTTGAAGAGGGATGGATAATAAGTTCTGACTTAGATAGCAATTCCAAACCTCATGAATGAATTAAAAGGAATTCTAGTAAATATATTTTGATTACCCTGCTTCTCTGAGCTGCTGTTCCTGGAGCAGCCTGGAATTTGCAGGGAGGATGTAGGTCTCCATAACTCGCCACATACTGGATGAGATTCATGAGGGCAGCACAGGAATCAGAACAGGTCCGGATATGGATGACGTCACTAGCGCATTGAAGTTCAAACCGGGGCTGAAACTGACAGAGCGGTAAAGTTCATTGGAGAACCCAATCAGCATGAACAACTTGACACAGGAACAATCAAAATGCCTAAAATCTCCCTCACCAGCTCTGCTTCTGCAGTCTGCTTTGACGCAGTTATTCGAAATTCCAGTAACCCCATGTCCAAGACACGCACATAGTCTGAAATAAATAATTTGCACTCATTGAACCTGGTAAACAGATTTTGTCTTTCAGAGTATGACACGGACAGTTACTCAATAAAAAGCTGTAAAAGTCAACAAAAACCTATCAGCAACCAATTTCCCTGTGGTCTTCATGCCTGTCCCCCACTCCTCTCAAGGTACTGGGCAGGAGGCTGCTAAGTAAGATAAAAGCCCATGGAGTTAGGGGCTCGATACTGGCACGGAGAGAGGATCGGCTCACTGGCAAAAGGCAGAGTGTACGGATCAAGGGTTTTTTTTCAGGATGGCATCCATGACTTGTGGAGTTCCGCAGGGGTCAGTGTTGGGATAATTTGGACAAAGGAACTGAGGGCATTGTTGCTAAGTTTGCAGATGACACAAAAGTAGCTGGAGGGACAGCCCTACTCGGGAAGGTGTAACACTGGACCTCCTCTTAGGAAATGAAGCAGGGCAAGTGACTGAAGAGTCAGTCGGAGAGCTAGTTATGGAAAAAGATAGGACAGTTTCACAGGTTAAGGTGCTAAACTGGAGCAGGACCAACTTGGGGCCATTAGGCACGATCTAGCAGAGGTCAATGGGGTGAGTCTGTTTGAAGGAAAAGGGAAGACTGGCAAATGGGAAGCTCTTAAAACTGTCTTATCAAGAATCCAGGGATAGTATATCCCTGTTGGGGTGAAGGAAAAAGCTGGCAGGTTTAGAGATTCCTGGCTGATGAGGAATATTGGGGCTCTGGTCAGGAAAAAGAAGAAAGCATACATTGGGTTTAAGCTCTCGAGTTCAAGTGAATCCCTGGATGACGATAAAAAGTGTAGGAGCACACTTCAGAAGAAAATCAAAAGAGCAAAAACAAGGTATGAGATGGATCAGACTTAAGATAAGGTTAAAGAAAATCCCAAGAGGTTCTATAGCTATGTTAAGAGTAAAAGGGTGGCTAGGGAGAGAATAGGTCCTCTTAAAGATCAGCATGGTTGTCTACGTGTGGAACCACAGGAGACGGGGGAGATTTTTTAAAATGAATATTTCTCCTCAGGGTTTACGGAGCAGAGAATCACAGATGCTTAGGAAATAAGGGAAACAAGTGGGGATGTTTTCGACTACATACACATTACCAGAGAGGAGGTGTTTGCAGCCTTAAAGCAGATTAAGGTGGGTAAATCCTTTGGGCCTGATCAAGTCCATCCTTGGACATTATGAGAGGCTAGGGAAGAAACTGCAGAGGCCCTTGCTGTGATTTTTGCTTCATCTTTAGCCACTGGTGAAGTTCCGGAAGACTGGAAGGTGGCTAATATTGTTCCACCGTTTAAGAAAGGTAGCAAAGACAAGCCAGGGAACTACAGGCCAGTGAGCCTGACATCAGTGGTAGGCAAGATATTGGAAAGGATACTGAGGGACAGGATCAACCAACATTTGGATAGTCAAGGTCTGATCAGGCATAGTCAGCATGGGTGTGCGCGCAGGAAGTCATGTCTGACGAATCTTTGAGTTATTCAAAGAGGTAACCAAGAGGATGGCCGAGGGTAGGGCAGCGGATATTGTGTGTATGGACTTTAGCAAGACCTTTGACAAGGTCCCACACGGCAAGCTAGTCACAAAGGTTAGGTTGCATGAGATCCAGGGAGAGCTAGCTAATTGGATTCACAACGGGCTCAATGGTAGGAAGCAGAGGGTGATAGTTGAAGGTTGTTTCTTGGACTGGAGGCCTGTGACTAGTGGTGTGCCACAGGGGTCGGTGCGGGGACATTTGTTATTTGTTATTTGTTATTTACATAAATGATCTGGATGTGGATGTACAGGCATGATTAGTCAGTTTGTGGATGATACAAAATTAGGAGGTATTGTTGATAGCGAGGAAGGTTATCAAAAATTACAGAGGGATCTTGATCAGATGGAGAAGTGGGATTCGCAAACACCATTCAATACAGATAAGTGTGAGGTGTTGTACTTTGGAAAGTGACTTATACAGTAAATGGTGAGGTCCTGAGGAGTGTTGTGGAACAGAGGGATCTACGAGTACAAGGACATAGTTCATTGAAAGTGGCGTCACAAGTAGACAGGGTGGTGAAGAAGGCATTTAGCATGCTGGCCTTCATTGCTCGAAGCACTGAGTATAGGAGTAGGGATGTTATGTTACAAAGTCGTTGATGAGGCCACACTTGGAGTATTGTGTACAGTTTTGGTCACCCTGTTACGGGAAAGTCATAGTTAAAATGGAAAGTGTGCAAAGAAGATTTACGAGGATGTTGCCAGGATTAGTAGGCCTGAGTTATAGGGAGAGGTTGGCTAGGATAGGACTTGATTCCATGAAACCTAGAAGAATGAGGGGTGACCTTAATGAGGTGTATAAGATCATGAGGGGCATAGATAGGATGAATACATGCAGTCTTTTCCCCAGGAATGGGGAATTGAAAACTAGAAGGCATGGGTTTAATGTGAGAGGGGAAAGATTTAAGAAGGACCTCAGGGGCAACCTCTTCACAGAGAGTGGTGCATATACAGAATGGGCTGCCAGAGAAAGTGGTGGAGGCAGGTACAATAGCAACATTTAAAAAGCATTTGGATAAGTGCATGGATGGGAAGGGTTTAGAGGGATATGGACCAAATGTGGGCAGTTGGAATTATCTTAGTGGGCACCATGGTCAGCATGGAGCAGTTTAGGCCGAACAGCTGTTTCCATGCTGTATTACTCTGTGACTCTATGACAGGTAGAGTTGAGGGAATGGGGAGGCTGCAGGAGGACTTGTACATGCTAGGAGAGTGGGCAAATACATGGCAAACAGAATACAATGGGGGGAAGAGTGTGAGGTTATGCACTTTGTTTAGAAGGTTGAGGGGAGATCTCATTGAAACTTACAAAATACTGAGAGGTCTGGATAGAGTGGAAATGGAGAAGGTGTTTCTACTAACTGGAGAGACTAGTACCTGAGGGCACAGCCTCAGAGCGAAGTTATGGCTCTAAAACTGCAATAAAGAGGAATTTCTTCAGCCAAAATGTGGTGAATCTGTGGAACTCATCGCCACAGAAGGCTGAGAAGGCCAGGTCATTGAATACATTTAAGACTGAGATAGATAGGTTTTTGATTATCAAGGGTTACAGGGAGAAAGCATGAGATGGGGTTGAGGAACTTATCAGCCATGATTGAATGGCGGAGAGACTCGATGGGCTGAATGGCCTAATTTCTGCTCCTATGTCTCATGGTCTTATGAGTGTATTTAAGACAGAAGTACATCAGTTCTCGATTAGTCAGGGGACGAAAGGTTTCAGGAAGAAGGCAGCAGAATAGGTTTGAGAAATATATCAATCATGATCAAATGGTAGAGCAAACTTGATGGACCAAATGGCCTGATTGTGTTCATAAGTGTTATGGCCTTATGGTCGCCTGAAAAAAAGCTGACTCTTGCTCGGGTACGGGTCCCCCTGTTCTGTGAAGACCCTTTCCCTTTAATACCTTAGGTGACTGAACACATCCCCTTTAATGCTAGATATAAACACAATCTCACCTTTCTTTAAATTTACTGCAGATAGATTACATTTTTCGGACAAGTACAATGCAGCATCATCGATAATAATTCTGGAAAATGAAAGAGAGTTTTTATTACAATAGTTAATGAGCAGAAAGAGGAAGTAGTTACTATATCTCAAAGGAGTCAATCCTTACCTGAGTGTGGAGCAATACTTGTCCAGAACAATGTTACTAGATATTGTGAAGGTTTCAACAGTGACTAGTGCTCGAACTGGTAAATACTGTGGCCTGTAAAACAGACACAATCACACATATTTTAGGTGTCAACTACATCAGCTACTCCAACTCATTCTTTCTCAGGTCTTCAGAACAGTCAAACATGGGGATGGGGTGGCGATGGCCTACTGGTATTATTGCTGGACTGTTAATCCCGAGACCCAGATAATGTTCTGGGGATCTGGGGTCCAACCCTGCCATGGCAAATGGTGGAACTTCAATTCAAAAAATATCTAGAACGGGGTTAAATCTAATGACGACTGTGAATCCATTGTCGATTGTCAGGAAAAACCCATCTGGTTTGCTAATGTCCTTTACAGAAAGAAACTGCCATCCTGACCTGGTCTGGCCTACATGTGCCTCCAGACCCAGAGGAATGCGGTTGATTTTTATTGTCCAGAGGGAGGTTAAGTGCTGCCTAGCCAGCAATGCCCTCATCCCGTGAACGAATTAAGGATATATCAGTCATTCATCCTCCTTTCAAGACTTTCAAAAGTCCTGCATGACATCAACTACCCTATTTTCTTTCCTACGCTTTCAGCTTCAGCCACGTTCATCGTTTGAAACTTCAGCTGATCAATTCCAAAAGAACAACCACCTGAAATTCTGAGTATGACATTAATCCAGTTCCAGGCCTTACTCCTGGGACAGGGAACCTGATACAGCCTTTGCTGAAGAAGCCTCTTTAGAGGTATTACTGGCGAAAACTGACCTTACTCTTTCTTACCATGATTTTCTACTCAGTACAAATGGTCACCAGGATACACCCACATGTGCAATCAATGATGATGGAACTAATGGACAGGTACCAGTTTTACTGAGGGTTGTGCAGCAACTTGTAAGAACATGAACCCTAACTTGTGCTGTACACGTTTGTCACTGCATTATAAAGGGAGCTTTAGCCTGTATTTAATCCCGTGCTGTACCTACCCTGGGAGTGTTGGATGGAGGCAGGGTACAGAGTTTTATGCTGTATTTAACCTCATGCTGTATCGGATCCTGGAGTGTTTGAAGTAAGTGTGTGAAGGTTTTACTCTAAATTCAGTCTTGTTGTACATCCCCATAATAATGTATTCAACAGAATAAATAGTGAGAAATCTTGTGCTGCGAAGAAGAATAAAAGCATGGACTATTTTCTAAATGGGGAGAAAATTCAGAAGTCTGAAGTGCAAGGAGACTTGGGAGTTCTAATCCAGGATTCTCTTAAAGTAAACTTGCAGGTTGAGTCAGTAGTCAGGAAGGCAAATGCAATGTTGGCATTTATTTTGAGAAGACTTGAATATAAAAGCAGGGATGTACTACTGAGGCTTTATAAGGCTCTGGCCAGGCCACATTTGGAATATTGTGTGCAGTTTTGGGCCCCATATCTCAGGAAAAATGTACAGGCCCTGGAGCGGGTTCAGAGGAGGTTCGCAAGAATGGTCCCAGGAATAGAAAGCTTAACATATGAGGAACATTTGAGGACTCTGGGACTACACTCATTGGAGTTTAGAAGGATAAGAGGTATCTAATTGAAACTTACAGAATACCGAGGGGTCTGGATAGAGTAGAAATGGAGAAGGTGTTTCCACTAACAGGAGAGACTAGGACCTGTGGGCACAGCCTCAGAGCGAAGTTATGGCTCTAAAACTGCAATAAAGAGGAATATTCTTCAGCCAAAAGGTGGTGAATCTGTGGAGCTCGTTGCCACAGAGGGCTGTGGAGGACAAGTTATGGAGTACATTTAAGACTGAGATAGACAGGTTCTTGATTATCAAGGGGATCAAGGGTTACGGGGAGAAAGCAGGAGAATGGGGTTGAGGAACTTAACAGCCATGATTGCATGGCAGAGCAGACTCGATGGGCCGAATGGCCTAATTTCTGCTCCTACGTCTTAAGAAGTTGTTTACCTGTAATCCAGGGCACAGCTCCAGAGATGCAGGTGGAAGGTGGTTTCATTTGCTGGGTGAGCATAACCCAAAACTGGTTCATCAGCAATATTCAGGAAATCCACAAACTGTAGGAAGGGAAGAAAGCAATTAATCCAACAGAGGTTCATTAAACAGGTTCTGAACACAAAGTAAATCTAGCATGGTCACCAGGCTAAATTAACGGCACAATGTCAAGTTTACATTGACCATGCAGCCCCTTCTCGAATACAAATGAATGATCTAATCAGATCAGAACTAGTTGGGTACATAAACATTCTAACTGTAAGACATTGACAAATATAGCATCAGTAAGAGGCCATTTCCCTTCTGGTCTCTTGAGTTCCTACTGCTGACACCTCCTTCTGGCCAAGTGCTGAGTAGAAGCCAGTTGCAAGTTGGCAGATACCAGTCTGTTCTTTTTTGGAATGTCACAGCAGCACTGGCAGAAACAGGATACTTGTGCTTCCTTCTGTGTCTTGACGAAGTATGGAAAGAAGTGCTGGAACTTCATTGCTCTTTCCAAAATAAAGAGTTCCTAGTGAGAGACTTTTTACAATATGTGAAGTTAGTGAAATAGACAGCTGAAATACTTTTAACTATCCTACCGAGGGATCATGTGACATTTGATGATATTAAGTGACAGGGGTACAGTGTGGGAAAATGGTGTCGAGGTGAAAATCAGCTATGATCCATCTGAATGACAAAGGTAGCCCGTGTGGCCAAATAATCTAGTCCTGCTCCTACTTTCTATGTCCCTCTCAGAAGCAAGGAGGTTAAGAGACAGCCCTTATGACCAATACTTTGGAGACCAGAGCTTGAAAATGAAAGAACCACTCAGTTACAGGACATACTTAGTCTTCCTTCTTGAATAAAGAACATCAGCTATACCCACAACACTGAATCCCAATGATGGCTCAGGTACACTCAACCACACAGAGCAATTTGCGTAAGGCAGAGCTCTCAATGAAAGGGCAACAAATGCAACAAAAAAAACTGGCTTTTCATGACTCTGCTTACACCAGGAAATAGAGTGGAGAAGTCATGCAAGTTTTCCCTCCACCAGCTAAGTTCTATTTCGGCATCTGCAGTAACAAAGTGGCTGACCTGTGTGTTGCCTGTACGGAACTCTCAGGTTTGCATAACTTAAAAGGGAACATTTCCTGTGGGTTTTATTTAATTTGCTCATAGAAAATCAAACTGACATATTAAGAAATGATTCACTTTCCTTTGCATTTTACATGGCCAAGAGAAACAATCCCGGTGCTTTAAATTAGAAATTTTAATATTTGCAAGATTTTATTGGTAGATTGGTGGCATATGAGGTTCAATGCGGAGCCAATGCACTTTGATTGGATGAATATAAAGTAGACAGTACAATTCAAGTGCACAAAGCACTGAAGGTGGCAGAACAGGAGGGCAGTGTCCTTGGCTTTATTAATAGGGACGTGGAGTACAAGGGCAAGGAGATGATAATTCAATTGTTAGACCTCAGCTGGAGTATTGTGTACTGTGGACACCACATTATTGGAAGGTTGTGAATGAATCGCAGATGGCACAGAGTGATTTACAAGAATGGTTCCAGGAATGAGAAGCTGCAGTGATGAGGGTAGATTGAAGACTGTGGGACTGTTCTCCCGGGAAAGGAGAAGGCTGAGAAAGATTTGATGGAAGTTTTCAAAAACTACAAAACAACTTGATAGATCAGGCAGGGAGAAGCTGTTTCTGCCTGCAAAACAAACAAGAATGATAGGGCACTGATTTAAAGTGATGCGCAAATGAAGCAACAGCAATGTGAGAAACATTTTTTTCACACAGCAAGTAGTTAGGGTGTGGAATGCACTGCCTGGAAATGTGCTTGAGTCAAGTTAACTGAGACATTCAAGACAGGCATTGGATGATTACTAGGATACAAATCATGTGCAGGGACATGGGGTAAAGGGATAAAGACTGACACTAGGTAACAGAACTGGTACAGGCATGATGCACCGAATCGGCCTCCATGTGCACTATAACAATTCTGTTATTTCAATGCATTACGGAACAATGAAAACCAAGGCTCATTAAGACTCTCTGGGTTTTCCAATTAAGTATTATACAAAATTGCAGCTCCAGGGTGCACTGTGCAGAATACAAGCTTGCTTGGCTGCTATTCCCCAAAATACAGTCAAGGGCCGTTAGCTCTTACAAATAACAAAAGGGCTTCTAATCCCTACCCTACACATATTGCAGGGAGTAGCAGTTTGTGTGCACATTCTAGTGAGTAACAGTCCTTGTGTACAAATTAATTTCCCACAACACCTGGTGCTTTCACTTTTGAAACAGTACTTTCAGAATGTGTGTTGATATTCAGCATTACCACGCAGCCTTCAGGCTCCCAAATATAACTGATGTGAAGCTAACCTGCTCATACCAGCTTCGCCCTGGGGGCACGTTGCGATGCTGGAGGGTGGCCCCACGCAACCCGATAGCCACCAGGATCTCCTGAAACAAGAGGGAGAGGAAAATACATCAATGTCAACTGAAAAGTGCCCACTTTGATGTTTACCTTCTCTTTGAACAGCGTGCATTAATATGGCTTTCTTGATACCATAAAATATTCCAAGACACTACACAGTAGCACCGACAAACAAAAATTACCATAAGTTACCTTCATGTTGCTCTCGTTTTTGTTGTGATGTACTTTTACTGCGATGGAGAGCATGTTTGGACTTTCTACACCAACTCCAACTGAAGCAGCAGCCTGCTTGGTCAGAGCACCCTCCTCAGACTTGTAGATGGTAGGTTCAACCCATGAAGGCTGAGACTTGCTGGGGAGCTTTATATCACCAGGGGCACAGGCATCCTCAACTACCCCTGCAAAGGACCAGAGAATAGCATGGGAAAAAGTAGCACTAGACTATCACAGGGTCCTACACACCCTTTGGTCCAACTTGTCCGTAGAGACCAGACACCCCAATCTGACTGAGTCCCATTTGCCAGAATTTGGCCCATATCCCTATAGACCCATTCTATTCATATACCCATCCAGATGCCTTTTAAATGTAACTGTACCAGCCTCCACCCCTTTCTCTGGCAGCTCATTCCATACACCCACCACCCTGTGTGGAAGTAGTTATCCTTGAGGACCTTTTTAAATCTTTCCCTCACATTTATCTAAATTAAACTCCATCTACCACTCCTCAGCCCGATGGCCCATCTGATCAAGGTCCCGCTGAACCCTGACATTCCACTCTACCACCTATTTTGGGGTCATTACTAACCATATCTCCTTTATTCACATCCAGAAACCACAAAAAGCAGCATGCACAGGTAACTTTTCCAGGTCCCTTCATTTTCACACAACTTTACATTGGAATGTCTCAAAGCAGTTCCATTATCAACTCTTTCTTACATTAACACTAGCAGCCATTCCTTTTTAGAAATAGCACCAAGGTGACAGAGAGTTCATGTTTTTAAGATGAGTTCACTGGGGAAGAACATCCCATGCCAAAGAGTTCTGGGATAGATAAGCAAGGATTTGACCTTGACTGAGTGTTGCAAACTGGCACATTCCAAGGTCCAGGAATGCACGCTGGGGGACGCACTAAAGCTTGTGCAGCTGCCGCCAAGGCACACTGTCTGAGGTTTTCCTGATGAAGTTAAATGGGGGTTTGTTTAGTTATTAGACCCTCCTAGTGCCTCAAATGCATGTAAATATAGTCTTGTATGTGTAAAAGATGCCTTTGGTTTCTTTGGATAGAGTCAAACTCCAATGTTTGTTTGTTTCCTTGATATGCTAGGGCACAGAGACAAAATGCATTTGTGACCAAGATATTTTTTATGAATGAAGTATAATTTTGAAACAAAAAATATCTGGTTGGTGCTACATTAGCCAGGATCCTGGATGGACATTGCTCCTTTCAGAATAGCTGAGCTTAGCCAAAGGAGGAGGAAAGTGTGCTTACTGTGACGATGATATATTGTTATTATTTCAAAACTTACAGCATTGAGTTTGCTTTGTATTTTTATAGTATTTATATTAAAATATTTACTTATTTTGTATTGGGCATGTTAAGGAAGAGGAAGATGTAATTTTAGTTTCATATTTTTTGTTCTGACTGTGGTGTTAGATTGTCCAAAGATTTATTTACATGCATCTAAATAGGATCTTTAAAGTCCTTGACGTGAACAACTCAGTCCACTAGAAATTAATGTAGAAGAGAAAAGTATACTGCTATTGTTTAGCGCTAAGTGTCCAGTATTACAGAATCCACAATGTCAGCCACTGTGAAATACATTTAAGGAAGCTACGTTAGGCAATATGTGAGCGGTGTTGGCAATTTAAGGATCTCAAAAGAGAAATTCAGTAAAACTCAAAGCAGAGTCAATCCAGAAATTGGCCAAAAAGAAATTAATTCAGCTGTGCCAATAGAACAATGAGTTTTAAAGTGGATATAGAGTGACTCTTTACTGAGGTTTATGAATCTGTAAGGTTATCAAGGGTAAAAGGGTTGATCTTTTTTCTGCTGTTTTGCAATGGGTCTGTTTCAAACAGTTTTTATACACTATTTGAAAATAAAACTTTTTTTTGTACAATAAACTTTTCAGCTATTTTGTCAGAAGTACATTGGTGGTGTTATGTTATTTTAGGTATCTTGTATATTTAGTATTATTTATTTTAAGTTTTGATTTTCAAATTAGAAACTTTTTTTCTGTGCCTGAAGAGTTTAATGATTAACTTGTAGGTATTTAAGTAACCATGGTGACTTCTTTTAAAACAGCTAGAGGGCAGCAGCTTCAGGACTATGGGGTTTTATTTACACGGGAGAATTTTATGACCAAACAAGGTAAACAAGCTCCAGAAGGTCAGGAATTATTTACTTTAAGCTCAATGGAAGCATTTACACCTACACAAAGTTGTTAAAAAAAATTCAGGTTGGGCAGTTCTACATAAGTCTTTGAATAGAGATGAATTATAAAACAGTGCTTCAGAAAAAAGAACAATAGGACCTTAAAAGGTAGGGGTTTAGGAATAGTGCCATGCCAAAAGAGTTTGGATAAAACTCTCAAGAGGTTATTTCAAGCTGAGAACATTTTAAGGTTAGTTATATAACAACTCCAGGAAAAGGTTGATTTTCCAGCCTGAAAATTGAAGTCATAGTCAAATTAAGCCTATTGAGGTGTTACAGAAAGAGACTTGTTTTTTCGAAGTATTTTACAAGGATACTTTTGGGTACTGAAAGGCATGTTTTTGAGATCTATAAAGGAAGTTTCTTTGGGATTGGACGATTATATATTATTTCATGTTTCAAGTTTTTTTAAGTTTATGTGGTAAGTAAATAGTCTTGTTATTGGTTTTTCTCTTCATTTACTTAGATTAATAAAATCAAGCTTGCAGTATCTTGTGCTTAGGTTTCAGTGAAAGACCACCTTGATAAAACCATACCAAACTAAATTATGATCTCAGAGATAGTAAGAACTGCCAGTGCTGAGGTCTGAGATAACACAGTATGGAGCTGGAGGAACACAGCAGGCCAGGCAGCATCAGAGGAGCAGGAAACCTGGCGTTCTGGGTCGGGACCCTTCTTCAGAAATTATGATCTATCAAGTCAGTTTTCAGTCTGGAATCTCATTTGTCCAGTAACATCATCAGTTATGATCCTGTCAGAAATCACACAACACCAAATTACAGTCCAACAGGTTTATTTGGAAACACCAGCTTTTGGAGCCTTGCTCCTCCTTCAGGTGTTTTTTCAGGATCATAACACACATTACTCCAGTAACAGACTGCATTTTCAGGACAGGTGGGACCTGTTCCCCAAAGACAGTTAGCTCAGCACCTTCAGATTAGGATGGAATCGAATACCAGCTTTCCTGCCATTGACTCTGTCTACACTTCCTGCTGTCTTGGAAAAGCAGCCAACATAATCAAAGACCACTCCCACTGCAGTTATACTCTGTTCCACTTTCTTCCATTGGGCAGAAGATACAAAAGTTTGAAAACATGAAAGATTTAAGAACAGCTTCTCTGCTGCTGTCAGACTAACAAATGGACCTCTCATGGTCGTGTTGATCTTTCTCTGCACCTTCTCCATGGCTGTAACACTATATTCTGCTCTATATACCCTGATATACTTATGTAAGGGATAATAGGAACTGCAGATGCTGGAGAATCCGAGATAACAATAATAATTTTCCGATGAAGGGTCTAGGCCCGAAACGTCGAGCTTTCCTGCTCCGATGATGCTGCTCAGCCTGCTGTATACTTATGTACGGTATGACTTGTCTAGTTGATCCAGCAAAACAATACTTTTCACTGTATCTCAGTACATGTGACAATAATAAATCAAATCAAATCAAATTGAAACCAATACTCCAGTGAGAGTCAGCACCTTCAGGAGGGGAGGGGGACCCCGTACCCCAGTGAGAGTCAGCACCTTCAGGAGGGGAGGGGGACCCCGTACCCCAGTGAGAGTCAGCACCTTCAGGAGAGGAGGGGGACCCTGTACCCCAGTGAGAGTCAGCCCCTTCAGAAGAGAGACCCTGTACCCCAGTGAGAGTCAGCACCATCAGGAGAGGAGAGGGACCCTGTACCCTAATGAGAGTCAGCACCATCAGGAGAGGAGAGGAGAGGGACCCTGTACCCCAGTGAGAGTCAGCACCATCAGGAGAGGAGAGGGACCCTGTACCCCAGTGAGAGTCAGCACCATCAGGACAGGAGAGGGACACTGTACACCAGTGAGAGTCAGCACCTTCATGAAAGCAGACGTAAATTGGTAGGATGATGGAAAAGACCCATGTAAAGTCAGAGACAAAGCATTCTTAAGGGGCAACCTCATACAGTGTTTGGACATGAATCTCCATTATTCAGCAAGTTTTTTAAAACCAGAAAGCTTAAAATAAATTCTTCTCTGCAGATGTTGACACAAGATACAATCATTTCACATATTTATTGTTGAACTCATACCTTGGTGACAAAGGAAGACTTTGCTTGTTTGGAGACAGAAATAATGCTGACCATCACAGCCTTGATACTTCCCCACAGTGAACAAACTTCCGTTTTCAATCTCCAGCCAGAATTCACCATGCTGCCCAGCTAACAGCGTGCCATCTTCACTCTGCAACAGAACACTGCTCAGATACAGCTGCATCTCCATTCACCATTTAGCCTGATAGTGCTTGTGTGTCTGTCAACTTCTTGAACATTGATGGTGATACTGCGATGCATAATAAGACCACAACATAGAAGAGCAGAATTAGGCTATTCAGCCAATCGAGTCTGCTCTGTCATTCAATCATGGCTTACATGTTTCTCAAACTCATTCTCCTGCCTTCTCCCTGTAACTCATGGCCCCCTTACTAATCAAGATCCTATGTGGATCAGATCTAAGGAAGGGTCACTTAACCCAAAACGTTAACTCTGATTTCTCTCCTCAGATGCTGCCAGACCTGCTGAGCTTTTCCTGCAATTTCATTTTTTGTCTCTGATTTACAGCAGCCACAGTTCTTCCTGTTTTTAAGATTCTATCTATCACTATCTTAAATACACTCAATGACTTGGCCTCCACAGCCTTCTGCAGCAATGAGTTCCATAGATTCACCACCCTCTGTCTGAAGAAACTCCCCCTCAGTGTCAGTGCTGTGGGAGATTAGAAAACAGTTGACTGTCTCTGGAGACTATGTCTGCAGGAGGAGTGTTTGGATCCAACTCATATCAGACTGTTTGGACTGGCTGGGAGGCAGTTACAGTCACTGAGGAGCATATAGGAGGCACATAGTGTGATGGTTTTTAGATTTAGAGATAGATGGGTAACTATCAGGGAAGGTAGGAAGGTAGTTCAAGAGTCTCCGTGGCTATTCCTCTCTCAAAACAGATATACCATTTTGGTTAGTGATTAAGAGCTTAGTCTTTCAGAGGAAAATAGAAGTGGCAGCCAGATTTTGGGCACCAAGAATGAATCTTATGTTAAGTGGGGTTTGTCAAGATTCAAAGAGTAATTTTCAAAAGGAATTGTATCAAAAGTTGTATAGGACTTTGGTGCGACCACATTCGGAATACTGCGTACAGTTCTGGTTGCCACATTACCAAAAGGATGTGGATGCTTTGGAGAGAATGCAGAGGAGGTTCACCAGGATGTTGCCTGGTATGGAGGGCGCTAGCTATGAAGAGAGGTTGAGTAGATTAGGATTATTTACATTAGAAAGACAGAGGTTGAGGGGGGACCTGATTGAGGTCTACAAAATCATGAGAGGTACAGACAGGGTGGATAGCAAGAAGCTTTTTCCCAGAGTGGGGGACTCAATTACTGGGGGTCATGATTTCAAGGTGAGAGGGGAAAAGTTTAAGGGAGATATGCGCAGAAAGTTCTTTATGCAGAGGGTGGTGGGTGCCTGGAACACGTTGCCAGCAGAGGTGGTAGAGGTGGGCATGATAGCGTCGTTTAAGATGTATCTAGACAGATACATGAATGGGCAGACAGCAGAGGGATATGGATCCTTGGAAAATAGGCGACAGGTTTAGATAGAGGATCTGGATCGGCGCAGGCTTGGAGGGCTGAGGGGCCTGTTCCTGTGCTGTAAATTTCTTGTTTTCTTTTGTTGAACTCTCCTGTCAGGAGTACAGACAGGAGATTCTGTAGCCGTGAGAGAGAATTTAGGGATGGCATGTTGCCCCACTGATGCCAGGGTTAGGGATGTCTCAAAACGGCTGTAACATAATTGTCAACGGGGAGAGTGAGAAGCTGGAAGTTGATGTACACACTGGTAAGAATGACATAATTAGGTATAGATTTGAGGCTTTGCAGACTTAATACAGGAGGTTAAAAAGCAGAACCTCAAAGGTAGTAATCTCTGGATTATCCCCAGCGCCACATGCTAGTGAGATGAGGAAGAAGAAGATAAGGCAGATAAATCAATGGCTGAAGAGATGGTGCAGTGGGCAACAATTCAGATTTTTGAATCATTGGGATCCCTTCTAGGGCAGAGAAGACTTGCTCAAAAGGGACAGGTTTCATCTGAACTGGAAGGGGACCATATCCTGGCAGAGAGATTAGATAGTGCTATTTGGGAGTTTTAAACTGGTGTTTTTTTTTGGTTGGGAGGATCCCAAGTAATGGTGAGAATGGAAAGATACATGAGGATGGCTCGGAGTTTAAAAAAGAGCAAGTTAATTAGAAGAGGAAGGTAAGAGCAAGTCAGAGAATGAGGTGTCTCTGATGAATTAAACTATTTATTTCAATTCAAAGGATTTTACAGGTAAGGCAGATGAACTCAGGACATGTATGGGAACACGGGACTGGGATATCATAACTAATAGAGAAATAGGGCAGAGGGAGGGACAGGATTGGGAGCTGATTGTTTCAGGGCTTAGATGCCAATAGGAAGGGTAGAAAGGGAGGCGAGAGATGAGGGGGAGTGGTGTTTTTGATTAAGGAAAACATTACTCCTGTACTCAGTGAAAATATTTCTGAGGGACCGTCCAATGAAGCTATGTAGGGCGATCACCTTGACGGTGATGTATTATAAGTCCCCCAATAGCCAGAGGGAAATTGAGGAACAACCGTGTAGAGACCTCAGATACAAATAATAGCGATGTAATAGTAGGGGATTCCAAACATAGACTGGGACTGCCACAGTGTCAAAGGCTTGGAGAGTGAGGAATTTGTTAAATGTGTTCAAGAAATTTATTTAAAAAAAAAAAAAATCAGCATGTAGATGCACGCCCTACTAGAGAAGGAGCAAAACTTGACCCCCTCTTAGGAAATAATGCAGGTGAAGTGACTGAAGTATTAGTAGGGGAGCACTTAGGGACCAGTGATCATAATTCTATTATTTTTTAAATAGTTATGGAAAAGGATAAAAGCTAACATTCTTAATTGGAGTAAGGCAAATTTTGATGGTATGAGACAGGAGCTTTCTATAGAGTTGATTGGAGTAGTTTACTCGTAGATCAGGGGATGGCTGACAAGTGGGGTGCTTTCAAAAGTGAGATAACAAGAGTTCAGAGACATTACGTTCCTGTTAGAGTGAAGGGTAAGGCTGGTAAGAGTAAGGGACAATGGATAAATAAAAGTATTGAGGCTCCGGTCAAGAATAAGGAGTCACACATTAGGTATAAAAATTGGGACAAAGTGAATCTTTTGAAGGCGTTAAGGGTGTAGGGGCATTCTTTAGACAGAAATCAGGAGAGCAAAAGGAGATATGAGAAAGCCTTGGCAGATAAAGTTAAGGATAATTTAAAGAGATTCTACAGGTACATTACGAGCAAAAGAGCAACTGGGGAGGGAATAGGGCCCTTTAAAGATCAACAAGGTCATCTACATGTGGAACCACAGGAGATGAGAGACAATAAACAAATATTTCTTGTCAGTTTTTACCATGGACAAAGAAATGGAGGCAAGGGAACTCGAGGAAATAAATACTGATGTATTGAAAACAGTCCACATGACAAAAGTAGCAGTGCTGGAGGTCTTAAAAAACAAAGATGGATAAATCCCCAGGACCTGAGCAAGTGTACTCCAGTACATTCTGGGAAGTTAGGGAAGAAATTGCGGGGCCCCTATCAGAAATATCTGTAACATCTACAGCCATGGGTGAGGTGCTGGAGGACTGGTGGTGGCTAATGTTGTGCCTTTATTTAAGAAAGGCTGTAAGGAAAAGCCTGGGAAGTATTGAACAAAAACAAAGTTGCTGGAAAAGCTCAGCAGGTCTGGCAGCATCTGTGAAGGAAAAAACAGAGTTAACGTTTTGGGCCCGGTGACCCTTCCTCAGAACTGCAAAGTATTGGCCTGTGAGATTGACATCAGTGGTGGATAAGCTGTTGGAGGTGATTTTGAGAGACAGTATTTACATACATTTGGACAGGCAAGGATTGATTAGGAATAGTTATCATGGCTTTGTGCAAGGGAAATTGTGTCTCACTAACTTGATTGAGCTTTTTTGAGGATGTAACCAAAATGATAGATAAGGACATAGCAGTACTCATTGCCTACGTGGACCTTGGTACAGACTTTGACAAGATTCTGCACGATAGGCTAATTATTGAAGTTGGATCACGTGGGATTCAGGGAGAGCCAATTGGATATAAAAAATACTTGACGGTAGGAGACAGAAGGTCGTGGTGGAGGGTTGATTTCAGACAGGAGGTCTGTAATCAACGACATTCCACAGGGGTCAGTATAAGGCCCACTTTTGTTCATAAATCATATAAAAGATTTGGATTGGAATTTAGAAGGCATGGTTAGTAAGTTTGTGAACGACACCAAAATTGGTGGTATAGTCAACAGTGAAGAAGGTTATCTAAGATTGCAAAGTGATCTTGATTAATTGGACTAATCAGCCGAGTGGCAGAATGAGTTTAATTTGGGTTCACTCTATGCAGGCCTCTCAGTTTTCCGTAATTTTCGATCAGATTCTCCCTAAACCTTCTAACCTCCATTGTGCACAGACCCAGTGTCCTCAACTGCTCCTCATATAACAAGCTCTTTATCCCCAGGATAATTCTTACAAACCTTCTCTAGATCCCCTCCAATGCTAGCACAATCCTTCCTTAGGTATGGGGCCCAAAACTATTCACAACATTCCAAACGGGGTACAACCAGAGCCTTATACAGCCTCAGCAGCACAGCTCCGCTCTTGTATTCTAGCCTTCTTGAAATGAATGTTAACATTGCATTTGAATTCCTAACTGCCAACTGAACCTGCATGTTATCATTTGGAGAATCCTGAACTCGGAATTCCACGTCCCTTTGTGCTTCACATTAAGGTGGAGATAATGGCGTAGATCATGCCTCACAAACCTTATTGAATTCTTTGAAGAGGTAACCAAGCACTTGGATGAAGGTAGAGCAGTGGATGTGGTATACATGGATTTAAGTAAGGCGTTTGATCAGGTTCCCCATGGTAGGCTCATGCAGAAGGTAAGGAGGCATGGGATAGGGGGAAATGTGGCCGATTGGATTCAGAATTGGCTGACCCTTAGAAGACAAAGGGTGGTAGTGGATGGAAAATATTCAACATGGTGCTCAGTTACGAGTGGTGTACCACAAGGATCTGTTCTGGGTCCTCTTCTATTTGTGATTTTTGTAAATGATTTGGATGAAGGAGTGGAAGGGTGGATTAGTAAGTCACGGTCAATACGAAGGTGGGTCACGTTATGGATAGTGCAGAGGGCTGTTCTAGGTTACAAAGGGACATTGATAGGATGCAGAGCTGGGCTGAGAAGTGGCAGATGGAGTTTAACCCCGAAAAGTGTGAGGCGATTCATTTTGGAAGGACAAATTTGAAAGCAGAATACAGGGTTAACGGAAAGATTCTTGGCAGTGTGGAGGAGCAGAGGGATCTTGGAGTTCATGTTCACAGTTCCCTGAAAGCTGTCACCCAGGTGAATAGAGTTAAGAGGGCGCTCGGTGTGTTAGCTTTCATTGATAGAGGGATTGCGTTCAAGAGCCGTGAAGTTATGCTCCAGCTATACAAACCCTGGTTCGGTCACGTCTGGAGTACTGTGTCCAATTCTGGTCGCCTCATTACAAGAAAGATGTGGAAGTGTTGGAAAAGGTGCAGAGGAGATTTACCAGGATGTTGCCTGGAATGAAGGGAAGGTCTTATGAGGAAAGGTTAAGCAAGCTAGGGCTTTTTGCTTTAGCATGACGAAGGATGAGAGGTCACTTGATAGAGATGTGCAAAATGATCAGAGGTACAGATACAGACTTTTTGCTAGGGTGGAGGTAGCTATTACGAGTGGGCACAGTCTTAAAGTGAGTAGAAGTAGATATAGAGGAGATGTCAGAGGTAGGTTCTTTACTCAGAGAGTGGTCGGGGCGTGGAATGCATTGCCGGAGAGGGTAGTGGAGTCGGCCTCATTAGGGGCATTTAAGCGGCTATTAGATAGGCATATGCATGATTGTCTCAGGTAGGGGTGGAGGTCAGATAGACCTTAGGATTAGGGTAAAAGTTCAGCACCACATCGTGGGCCGACGGGCCTGTACTGGGCTGTACTGTTCTATGTTCAATGAGGCTGACTCTGAACTGCCCTCTGGGCAATTAGGGATGGGCAATAAATGCTGGCCTAGCCAGCGACACCCTCATCCTGTGAATGAATAAAATAACACATTTCCGAAGCCTTTCCCTGTTTAGAAATCAACCTACACCTCTAGTCTTCCTACCAAAATATCTAACCTCATACTTTCCCACACTGCAAGTTCCCCTCCAAGTTATTCACCATCCTGACTTGGAAATTTATCGCTGTTCCCAAATCTTGGAATTCCTTCCTTAAGGGCATTGTGGGTCAATCTACAGCACATGGACTGCAGCGGTTCAAGAAGGCAGCTCACCCCCACCTTCTCAAGGGGGGCAACTAGGGATGGGCAATAAATGCTGGCCCAACCAGTGATACTCATATCCCATGAGTTAATTAAAAATAAATATTATATTCCATCTGCCACTTCTTTGCCCACTCTCCTAGCCTGCCCAAGTTCCTCTGCAGCCTCCTGCTCCCTCAACGCTACTTGTTCCTGCACCTACCTTAGTGAATCCACCTGTTTGCAGGTGACAAAGACCAATGCGAAGGACAGTTAACGGTCAACCACAATAATGCAGGACTAGAATCACAAAGGCTTAGACAAGATATGGATAGCAAATTTCCTTTCCTGCAAGACATCAGTGAACCAGCTGGGGTTTTATTACAATCCAACAGACCACCTTTAACAGAGACCAGCCTCATTTTTTCAGTATTTAATTGTATCTCGATTTAAATACAATCAGTTGAATTACCAATTCAGTAACTAATCTCAAGTACCAGTTACAGGAAACTCAAACTGGGAGTTACTGTATCATTCACAAGGAGACACTGAATTCTCTCATTTACTCTCACCTGGGTATCTGTGTATATGCTGACAAGCCCATGAGACACATTGAGAATGATCGACAGAAAGCTCTGGCAATTCTTGTTCTGTTGTTCAACTTTCTTTTTACGACGTGAACGGTGGGCAGGGTCAGTACTAGGGCAGTACGGCAGCGTCTCCTCATCAGAGCCACTCTCGTCATCTATAGAACACATGCAAAGAATCGTGGGTCATGTAATCCTTAGGACACATCATGCAGCCAAATGTTGCAGCTTTCGCTGCCAAGAGTAAGGAGGTGAAATATGCAGCAGCTGAAGCAGCATATGAAGCAGAATAGACAGGTAGAAGCCAGAACATTAACCTATCTTTCTATTACTCACCTCCACTCTGCAATGCACTTCTAGCTTTGCCTAATCTCACTGCACTCCACCAACCAGTCATTCCCTTTTTGCCTCCTCAGCGTATTTCTTTAAACATACATGACTAAATCATAGACACTTCAAGTAAAGGAGGCAATTTGGCCCATTGTGATCTTGCTGGTTGTTTGAAAGAGTTTTTCGATGACTCTCACTTCTTGTGCTTTCCCTGATGTCCTGTCATTTTTTGTCTCTCCCTTCAAGAATTTTGACTTAGAAGTTACTCTTGAGTTTCCTTCCGTTGCCCTTTCAGGAAAAGCATTCCAGATCAGAAGGCCATTTCTCTCATTGCTCCTTCCTTTTGCCATTTATCTGAAATCCTCCAGTTACTAAAGCTCCTGCCACAGACAATAGTTTCACTCACAAAATCCCCCAATTTGCAGTGACTCTGCATCATCTGTTAACCAAGTTTACTCAAAGGAGAGACGCCAGCTTCATCTAATTCCAGTATGTGTGCAGTTTGTAATGGTAGTCAATGTGTGGGATGTCGGGACATTAAACAATACTCTATTCCTCTTCACAATACTGGGAGGGATGGGAACATGGGAATAGGAGTAGGCCATTCGCCCCTCGAGCTTGTTCCACCATTCAATGAGATCATGGCTGATCTGCGGCCTAACTCCACATTCCTACCTTTGGCCAATATCCATTAAAACAAATTTATCTATTTCAGATTTAATATTATCAACTTATGTAGCATCTACAGTTGTTTGTGGAAGAGTCTCCGAAACATCTACCACATAAAGCACTCAGCTCCTGCCTTATGGGCTAATATGAATGATGGGAGTTACATGGATTGTAATCAAAACAGTATGTAGGGTGGTGCAATACTGTACCGTCCTGGAGGAGTGTCGACTTGAGTTGAGGGAGACTGTCTTTGTTGAACGCGTTGATTAGCTGACTGGCTACAGACAGTCCAACCCCGTAAGTAATGTTTTCAACAGTCTCGACAGGAGATGGGGCAGCAGGTTCCCATAGTAACAAATCATTATTTATTCTGTAATAAGGGTAATGAATAACACAAACAAATTATTACATAAAGATAGAATTTTTCTAGCACAGTGCTTTATCACATCTTCAGGATATTCAAAGCGTTTCATACTAAATGATATACATAGAAACATAGAAAATAGTAGCAGGAGCAAGCCATTCAGCCCTTCGAGCCTGCTCTGCCCAATATTCAAAATGATCATGGCTGATGATGCAACTCAGTATCCTATTCCCACTTTTACCCCGTTATCCTTTGATCCCTTTAGGCCTAAGAACTATATCTAACTCCTCCTTGAAAATATTTGAAATGTAGTTTGAAATATGGGTGGGCAGACAACAGCTGACTTGTGGTGTGTTGGTTGACGTCTGAATGTTGTCTTACAGTCCAGGAAAGCTCTTGCTCCTTACAAGAATCAGAGTAAAATCAGAGTACAGCAGAACAGAAAGAGGCCCTTCAGCCCATCACATGTGTTGATCATCAAACACCTAGTTACTCTAATCCCAGTTCCTAACACTTGCCCCGCAGCCAAGAGAACTGGACTTTTAACACCGAGCAGAATGAGAAGATAGCATCATTATGCCTCATTCCGAAGGAGCCTGACAAGGTAGTCACAAAGACCTTAAGAACACAGGAGCAGAATTAGGCCAATCGGCCCACTGGCAATTTGGTCACGGCCAATGCGTTTCTCAACTCCCATTCTCCTGCCTTCTTCCCATAACCCTTGATCCCATTACTAATCAACAATCTATCGCTGTCTTACATACACTCAATGACCAGACCTCCACAGCCCTCGGTGGATTTATGGAACTATGGAACAATCCTCTAGGTGAAGAAATTCCTCTTCATCTCAGTTCTAAAAGGTCACCCCCTTCACTCTGTGCCCTCAGGTCCAATTCTCTCTTACTACTGGAAACATCTTCTCCATGTGCATGCTGTCCAGGTCTCTTAGTATTCTTTAAGATCCCCCTCGCCTCATCCTTCTAAACACCAAGTACAGACCCAGAGTCCTCAACCACCCCTCAATATGACAAACCCATCAGCCCCAGAACCATTCTTATAAACCTCCTCTGGATCTCCTCCAATGCCAGCAGGTCCCTTCCTTAGATAAAAGGCCCAAACAGCCTCAGCAGTACATCTCCGTTCTTGTATTCTAACACTTGTGAAATGAATGCTAACATCGCACTAGCCTTCCTAAGTGCCAAATCAATCTTCATGTTATCGTGAAAAGAATTCTGAAGAAAGACTCCCAAGTTTCTTTGTGCTTCAGATTTGTGAAGCCTTTCCCCATTTAGAAAACAGTCCATGCCCCTGTCCTGCCTACAAAGTGTATAATCGCACACTTTCACACTTTGTATTCCCTCTTCCTCTTCTTTGCCCACTCTCCTGGAATGTCCATGTCCTTCTGCAGCCTCGTCACCTACTCAACACTACCTATCCCTCCAGCTACCTTTGCATCATTTACACAGATGGTAACAATGCCCTCACTTCCTTCATCCAAATTGTTAATGTGTAACGTGAATAGATGCGGTCCAAACACAGACTCCTGCGGAACTGCACTAGACACTGCTTGCCACCCTGAAACAAAAACCCTTTATGCCCACTCTCTGCCCCTGCCAGTCAGCCAATCTTCTATCCATGCCATTACTTTGCCCTTAGTGCCACGGTCTCTTATCTTATTTAGCAACCTCCTGTGCAGCACCTTGTCGAAGATCGTCTAGAAATATAAACAGATCATGTCCTTTGGCTTTTCTTTGTCTAACCTGCTCACTACCTCCTCAAAGAATTCCAACAAATTTGTCAGGCATGCCCTCCCCTTGACGAAGCTGTGCTGACATAGCCCCATTTTATCATGCACCTCCGAGTTCTTCATGGTCTCATCCTTAATAGCAGACTTTCAAATCTTACCAACATTCGAGGCCTATAGTTTCCTGTCATCTGCCCCACTCTCTTCTTAAACAGGGATGTAAAATTAGCCATTTTCCAGTCCTCTGGGACGTTCCCTGACTGCAGTGATTCCTTGAAAGATCGCCACCAATGCCTCTACAATCTCCTCAGCTATGTCCTTCAGAACTCTTGGGATCCGATCCGGTTGATTTATCCACCTCAGACATTTCAGCCTCCTCAACACATCCTCCTTAGTGATGGCCACTAATCTCACCTCTGTCCCCTGATTCTCGAAGTTCTGGTTTGCTGCTGGTGTCTTCCACTGTGAATACTAAGGCAAAGTTACCAATTCAGTTCCTCTGCCATTTCTTTGTTCCCCATTGGTAATTCTCCAGCCTCATTTTCCAGTGGTCCAACATCCACTCTTGCCTCTCTCTTACCTATTAGGTATCTAAAAATACTCTATCTTCTTTTATATTACCAGCTAGATTACTCTAATATTTTATCTTCTTCCCCCCCTTATTGTATTTTTAGATATCCTCTGCTAGTTTTTAAAGGCTTCCCATTAACCTTCATCACATTGTATGCTTTCTCTTTTGCTCTTATGTTGCCCTTGACTTGCCTTGTCATCCATGGTTGCCTCATCCTCCCCTTAGTGTGTTTCTTCTTCCTTGGGATGGATTTCTGCTGTGCTACCCAAATTGCCCCCAGAAACTCCTGCCAATGCTGCTCTACCACCCTTCCAATCAACTCTGGCTGGCTCCTCCCTCATGCCTTTGCAGTTATTGTTACTCAATTATAATACCCTTACATCTGATTCCAGCTTCTCCCTCTCAAACTACAGGGTGAATTCTATCATATTATGGTCACTGCCCCCTTGGGGTTTCTTCACCTTAAGCTCCCTAATCAAGTCTGCCTTGTTACACATCACCAAATCTAGGATTGCCTGTTCCCTAGTGGGTTCTAGCACACTGCTCCAAAAAGAAAAATCACTGTGTGGAGATTCCACAAATTCCTTTTCACGGGATCTGCTACCAATCCAATTTTCCCAGTCCCCCATGATAATTGTAATGGTGTTTTTCTTACTTGCCTTTTCTATCTCCTGATTTATTTTCTTTCCCACATCCTGATTACTTGTAGGAGGCCTGTACATAACCCCCACCAGGATCTTTTTGCCTTTGCGGTTGCTGAACTTTACCCACACAGATTCTACACCTTCCAACTCTATATCACTTCTTGCTATCAATTTAATCTTGTTGACTCTGTACTAATTTGCTTGTGGCTCAAGTAGTTATCCAGAGATTATTACCTTTGTGGTTCTGCTTTTTAATTTAGCTCCTGAGCTGCTCATCTTCCCCTTAGCTGAACTTCTTTTTTCTTTCTACATATATTGTTGACACCTATGTAGACCACTCCAAATTCCTCAGCAGCCGAGATGAAGTATCCTGAACCTGGTACCAGGCAGGCAACAAAGCCTTCAAGACTCTCAATCCTAGCCAAAGAGAATACTGTCTATTCCCCTGACTGTATTATCCCCAAATGCAACTACATTTCTCTTTTCACCCCACCCTCTCTTGAATGGCTCCCTGTACCACAGTGCTATCATCACTTTGCTCATCCTTCTTGCAGCCACCACTCTCATTCACAAAGAGAGCAAGAATCTTAAACCTGTTAGGCAAGTTTTCAAGGGCTGAGGCTCTTTTAGCACTATCGTGATTCCTCTACTGCCTTGCTCATAGTCACATCCTCCTGTCCCCGACCAAATTTGACATAGTTAATCAAAGCGCTGTGACTGCCTCCTGAAACAGTGTCCAGGTAATTCTTCCCAACCCCCCCGACCTTGATGAGTTGCAGTGCTCAAAGCTCAAACTCCAGATAATCAACTCTGAGACAGTTCCTCAAGCCATAAGACCACAAGATATAGGAGCAGAATTAGACCATTCAGGTCATCAGGTCTGCTCTGCGATTCAACCAACACTTGCCAGAGAAAGATTGCACACTCTGGCTGGAAAATCCAGAACACTGGGGCACAGCCTCAGAATAAAGATCCAATCATGTAGGACCAGGATGAGGAAACATTTTGTTACTCACAGCATTGCGAATCTTTGAAATTCTCTACTGATAAGATGTAGAGGCTCCATAATGGAGTACATTTAAGGTTTAAACAGACCGAGTTTTGGTCTCTCAAGGAATCAAGAGATATAGAATGGAGATTGGAAGGTCAAGTAGAGCTAGAGGTTTGACCATGATTGCACTGAACAGCAGAGCAGACTTGACAGCTCGTATGGTCTATTCCTGCTCCTTTTTCTTATGTTCAAAACGTCAAACTTTGACATGGCAGTACTACTCCTTCATCACTACGAAGTAATACGGGCTCAAGTTCCCCTGGATTGAGGCTTGAAATCTCTGACAAATGTCATAAAGAAAAACAGAAGATGTAACAAAACAGAGAGCAACAGATTTTTGTAAATCATGACATTATAAACTAAACAGTGAAATCTAACACATAATCAAACTTAAAGCAAAAACATGTGAAATTTGGTGGTTTTTAAGATCTTTACCCTATACTTTCGCAAATGCTGGAGACATGTTGTGGCTAGGTTACTGGATTAGTGATTCCAGAGTCCAGATTTATAATCCAGTAGAATGTGAGAATGTTGGCTTGAAAATTTAAACTCGGCTTTTAATAATCAAAGAGTGAAAACCTGGCATTAGTAGAAGTGACCATGGAGCTGACTAATTAAAATACAGCTGCTTCATCATCGTTCTTCAGGAGTAGGAAACCTTATTTAATATAGCTTGCAATTGGCAGATGAAGACATAAACAGCAGTAGGCCATTCAGCCCCTCAAGCCTGTTCCACCAATCAATGAGATCATGGCACTGCAGCCCAACTCCATATAACTGCCTTTGGCCCATACCCCTTAAAACCTTTGCTCAATAAAAAATCTCAGACATAAAACTCACAACTTATCCAGCATCCACTGGTTTGCAGAAGAGAGTTCCAAATACCTACTCCCCTTTGTGTGAAGTGCTTCCCAGTATTTCCCCTAAATGGTCTGGCCATAATTCTCACACTATGTCCCATCTACGACTCCAACATGAGTGATGCTCAACAGGCCTGGCTGAACCAGAGACAGGCAATCAGTGCTGGCCTTGCCAGGAATGCCGCATCTTGAGAATGACTAAAAATAAGAACAATAAGGATACTGTATCCCAACAGGAGGGGCATAGAGCCAAGAAATGAAAATAAAAGCATTAACCACAACCTCATTTGCTGCATTTAAATGGGAGAGATGTTAGACTCGCCTGTTATACACCTTCTCATAGAACGCTTTGTTTGGCAGAGTGAGGTTGACATTAGGTAACATCAGTTCCAGTACGTAGTGGGACGTGCTTATGGTTTTATCCTGGAATTGACCCATTTCGAACTGATCCCCTGGCATCACCATCTGCAGAGAGCACACTGATCTAATGAGACAAACAGCGTTGTGGCCTTGTTGATCTATACCAACTTTCAAGGTGCAAACAGCACCTGCCTCTCCTACTCTATAAGCAAGATGCAGCGCCTTGTTGCTGAGAGTATTACCAGTTTGGTCATGTTACAAGTTCACTTGTCACTACTTATCACACTATGCTGACATCAGCATTTCCATATGTATAACATGTGAATGTACCATACTGTTCATAAAAACATTCTGGGGGTGCTGTAATTGCTCACATACCTTCACTTCGGCAAGCTCAGTTGGGAAAGTCATGTGGCAGCTGCTGTGTGAAATGGAAGATGTGAAAGTAACTTAGTGGGGCATAAGCTTCTGATGTATATCCACAGAATTAATTCATTACCTGACACTGTTTGACCTGTCCTGGAAGAATTTGTTGGGGACAGTGTAGAGGAAACTGTACTCTGCATCTAACCCTGTGCTGTACTTGTTTTGGGAGTGTTCGATTTGGACAGCATAGAGTTTTAAACTGTATCTAACCCTGTGCTGTATCTGCCCTGGGAGTATTTGATGGGGACAGTACAGAGGGAGCTTTACCCTGTATCTAACTCCATGGTGCCCCTGCCCTGGGAGTGTTTGATAGGCATACTGTGGAGAGAACTTTACTCCATAATTAATCTGCTAAGAAGTGCGTAATCTTAACTTGTCTGCCTGTAATGTGAAGTGATCCATTCACTTCATGACTTTCTTCATGCTGGTTATCAAACTTGGACTGGAATCTATTTTGTGCCACAAGACTTAATGGAAAACATCAACAAGAACTGTTACCAAGATTAAGGTTTCTCCATTTTGCCTAAACGCGCGTGAGAAGTAATGCTCCCACCTCCTCGTTTTCATACATGACTCTTCGTGAGGAGAAAGGCGAGGGTTCTTGCTTTCCCAAATCACAAACATCCTTCAGGGAGTGGCTGCCACCTTCTTCATCTTCAAGTAAGTGACTCCCAGGTTCCTCCTCCTCTGTTGTTATTCGCTCCAAGATGGAATGCACCACAGTTGGATTCACTTTCAATACAACCCTAGTGACAAAAGCCCCCATGGTATCAGACTAAACACACATTCAATGTCAGTTCAGCATTGTGGCAACAAGATACACACATAACATTCAAAGTCACACAAAGCCATGAGAATCGGATGTGATCCTAACATTAATTCTCCAACAATTAGATGAAAATAAAGATAGACAGGTAGCTTAATGCTCCGGGGCAAATCTATTGCCATATCTGGATTTAATGGTCACAGAGCCTTCAGCAACTGCTGGAACTGTTTTCCCTCGCTCTCTATCTCATACTTAATTTACAATGGTCTTTAAAAGTCCTAATATATGACTCAGTATCAGATTTTTGTCTGGGAATGCTCTTGTTAAATGCCTTGGGACAAGGAGTAGTAAAGGGTTTTTAATATGTTAAAAGGTGCTTCAGAAATATATGTCTATTATAATGCACTTCACTGAAGTAAGTAAAAATCAAATATGACAGATTTAGATAGGCTTTTGCAGGATATGTTAACAACTTTGGAGCAGGAATGTACAGAACTATCTGGAGCATGGAGCAGGGCCTGTTCCTGTGCAGTAAATTCTGTATATTGCTGTGTAAAATTGATCTACAGGTTTTGGCAGCTCCAAATCACATCACATCACATTTCATGAATGGACTCTCAACCTCTGTACTGTGGACTGGTCTATACAGCCATCCCATCAAGCTCCGAGCAAAGCAGCTAATGCACATTTCCCTGTCCTCTTTCCTCTCACAAGTTATTCTTGTTCATAAGGCAAACCTGGTGACGTGTTCACTTTCTTGATTTCTTGCTTCGTAAACCTTGGTGCAAACAGCTAATCTCAGTTATTAACAGAAGGAAAGGAAGTACCACCAATTGGGAGAAGAGATAGATAAAGGATTCGTATTCAGAAACTTCCCCAAATTGTTCAGGCTGAAGAACAGAATCTTGCTGCCCATGTTTGCTAAGCTGACTCATTTTTGAAGTTTATCAGCCTGTACTTCAAGAAGCATCTTGAACTTTTCACAACCTAAGAACATCCTTTAGCATTTACAGCCAATGAAATAGATTGGACGCGTACTCACTGCCATGACAAGGGAAACATAATGTTACCTGCCTTGGCCAATCAAACTTCCCGCTGTCGGAAGTTGACATGTCTCCATCAGCACCATGTGACACTTTAAAAAAGGTGAACGGTGGTGTCTCAGGATCTTCCTGGAATTTACCTGAGATCAAGAGGAAGCTATTTAGCATTCAGTGCAGCCCGTAGCACTGTTGTGTTATCAAAACCAGCAATCCCACTCTCTTGCCAAACAGTCTCGTCCCTTTTGCTAGGAACTGGCTCCATAGGTACCAGTGACATTCTTGCATCTTTGCTGTGGGGGTGCCAGTGATGGACTGGGGTGGAGAAGGTCAGAAGTCACATGGCACCAGGTTATAGTTCAACAGGTTTATTTGAAAACACAAGCTTTTGGAGCGCTGTTCCTTCAGACTTCACCCAATGAAGGAGCAGCGCTGTGAAAGCTTGTGATTTCAAATAAATCTGTAGGACTATAACCTGGTGTCATCTGGCTTCTGACTCTTGTATCTTGTCTGGGAAGATGTACAGACATCCCAGCCAAGCCTGATCCTGGCCTTGGCCCTTCCCAATAGGGGATAACAGGTCACGATGAGATTGGGGAAAAAGTTAAACTTACCACAGCAAAAACACTTGACAGAGGGTACATCATACAAAATAAGATACCCTGACACGGTATGACCTGAACTTCTGTTCTTTTGACTGTTAGTGTAGTAACAACATCATTACACTATCATTACCCTCTCAAAGGGTTGTGAATCTGTTGAATTACTTCCTTGGAGTACGCAGGATGCTGGGAAAGAGGAGATAGATTTTTTAATCAGTAACAGGTTTAAAGATTATGGAGAGTGGGCAGGAAAGTGGAATTGAGGCCGAAATGCAAATCAGCCACGATCGTATCAAATAGTCAGGCATGCGCAGGGGCTCAATTGCCTGCAGGGGCTGCATGGTGGCAGAGTGGTTAGCACTGCTACCTCACAGCGCCAGGGACCCGGGTTCAATTCCACCCTCGGGCGACTGTGTGTGGAGTTTGCACATTCTCCCCATGTCTGTATGCTCCAGTTTCTTCCCACAGTCCAAAGATGTGCAGGTTAGGTGGATTGGCCATGCTAAATTGCCCGTAGTGTCCAGGGATGTGTATATTCGGTGGGTTATACGGGGATGGGTCTGGTGGGATGCTCTGAGGGTCGGTGTGGACTTGTTGGGCCGAATGGCCTGTTTCCACCGATTCTATAATACTCCAGCTCGTAGCTCTTATGCTTTCATATCCTATGAAGTATAATGACTATATAAATGTGGGTGCTCATTTAAAATAATATTGATGGGGTAACAATAAAAGCCACTTAGCTCACCAAGCAGTTCTTTGAAAGTGAGCTCCAATTTGAGCTGCTCATGGGATAAACTCCCAAAGAATTCAGTTTTAAATTCTGTCTCGCTGAATTCCAAGTGCAGAACCTCCTTTTGTAGTGATTTCTTGAACCATGGTCCTCTTTCCTGGTCAGATCGAAGGTCTGGGATAGGGAAGCGGACGGCCAGTTTGAACAAAGGTGTGGTGAGCTGTACAGACGTCCGCTGGTTAGCAGGCGAGGCAGAATCGTCACGGAAAACCTCAGTGAAGGCTCTCTGCTGCAACAGGAAGAACAGTCAAAGTGATCACATTATGCGGAAGATACTGCTCCCTCGGAAAGTCAGTGATCGTCACAAAATGGTGGAGCCACACAAATCAGGAGGGCCCAGGTTCAATCTATGATCTAGCTGCTCTCAGTATTTCAAAGATTGGCATTTCAATAGTGTATTTTCAAGCCTTATGGCATTCCAAAACATTTCCTAACCAATTAGATTGGTTGGAAATGTTGTCAAGTAGAATACAGGTCAGCAAACTAACACAAGCAACGATTTGATGATGACTAGATAATCAGTTTTGAAGCAATTATAGAGTCACTGATTCATACAGCATGGAAACAGACTCATTGGTAAAACTCATTTGCGTTGATCAGACTTCCCAGTCTAACCTAATCCCATTTGCCAGTATTTCGCCCATATCCCTCTAAACCCTTCCTATTTATGTACCCATCGAGATGCCTTTTAAATGTTGTCATTTTACCAGCCTCCACTACTTCTTTTGGCAGCTCATTCCATACACACACCACCCTCTGCACAAAAAAATTACCCTCCTGTCCTTTTTAAATCTTTCCCCTTTCAGCTTAAATCTATGCCCTCTAGTTTTGGACTCCCCCACCCTGAGGAAAAGATCTTGACTATTCACCCTATCTGTGCTCCTCATAATTTTATAAACCTCAATAAAGTGACCCTCAGCCTCCGACACTCTAGCCGATTGAACCTCTTGCAATAGCTCAAGCCCTCCAACCCTGGCAACATTCTTGCAAATCTTTGCTGCACCCTCCCTGGTTTAACAAAATCCTCCTATTGAAGGGAGACTAGTTTTATACGAAGTATTCTAAAGGTGGCCTTGCTAATGTCCTGTACAGCTGCAACATGATGTCTAATTCCTATACTCAAAGTTCTGACCAATGAAGGCAAGCTTGCCAAACGCCTTCTTCACCATCCTGTCTACCTGCGATTCCACTTTCAAGGAACTATGCACCTGCACCCCTAGGTCTCTTTGTTCATTGTTGAGGGACAAAATCTAGCCAGAACACAGGTCAGAATTCTCTTACTCTGATACAAATAGTGCTGTAGGGTTGTTTATACTCACCTGAAAGGGCAGAAAGACTCTCAGTTTAACATGTCATCCAACTGATGGTACCCTATACTGAAACCGAAATCCTGGCTTATGAGTTATTCACACTGGAATGGGCTGTGAGCACACAAACTTTGTACCTTTACAGGTAGAGCGTATCCACTGAACAAAGACAAATTCCGAAAAGATATGACTGGACAACAGAAGGATACACCTCCTATCACTATCCAGTCCCACCAATCATGATCACTATTCAATGCTCCCTGCGGCAAGTGAATGACAAGTGAAGCCACATAGGGTTAGGATCAGTGCCAACAGGCCTCTGGTTACATTATCCCAAGAATCTTGAACTTTTACAACGTAGAATTTTACTCATTTTTGCCTGATTTTTTTTAAAAATCATACTTTCCTCTGGTAGACTTGGCACAAAATTCCAGCTGCCCCCGGTCACTAGCATCAGAATGCATTGACAGAGTTCCTGTTATTACTTCAAATAATGCCATTGTTTCCAACACTTACCAGACTGATGTGTTTGTTGAAGGAGGTGTACATGTGTGATGCCATCATTTCTGTTGTTGCAAGTTTCGGAGGCTGCAGTAACGAGTTAAGCCTGTCCACAATGCTGATGTCCAATTCTGACTGAATCAGGCCTAGCTCAATCTGCAGCTCTGCCTTTTGTGGCACCGCTGTCAGTCTCCCTTGGCTGCCCTGAGACAGAGAAAGCGTGTAAACACTTGTCCACAAATTAAAATTAGACAATCACTTAGTTACAAATAGGAACTCAGACCTCTATGACCTTGATAAATGGCTTCAGAGTTTTCATAGGATGACTGCCTATGTGAACACCTCCCATCAACGATATCTGGCTGGACTACACCAAGCTCTGGTGAACCTCAGAGCAGAGTTAACAACAAACTTCTTTTTCCTTCTCAACCTTGATTTCTCACACTGACGTTCTGGCCATATCCTCTCAATTTCAAAGAATGCCTGCTTCCACTTTTGTAATATTGCCAGACTCAGCCAAAACTCTTAACCATGCTTTCACCACTCTGAGACTTGACAATTCCAATGATTTCCTGGTCACACCTTCCATCCTCTATTCTTTCCCAAATCCTGCTGATTAAAATCTGTCTTGACCTTGCTTTTTCCCTAATTGAATGCCCTTTACCAGAACTACAAACTCACACCTAAACTCAGTTTCTCTGACCCCTACCTCTTATGCACTTCCTCAACTCATACCATCCATTGATCCTGGTACCTTCAGCTAGCCAGGATCTACCCTCTGGAACTCCCTCTTTAGTCCTCTCCTCCAAACCTACTTTCTGCCCACATTGTATCTCTTCCTTCAGCTCAGTGTCTATTGTCCACCCCACTGTACCTGAAGTGCATTTTCACATGTGCGGGGCATTATATGAAAGCAAGTTGTTGTTATGTGGGATTCCACTGAAAATGCTAAGATGCAATTCAGACCTGTCCCAAGTTTTCAACAATAGTATTAATTACCATGGCGGGGGGGGGGATGGTATTATTTCAGATGGCTATTTAGTAGTAAGCATACAGCAACAAAAAAAATTGTCAATATTTAACATACATCAGGGACCTCCTCTGACTTGATGGATAAAGGCTTGGACAAAGACAGAACTAGGTTAGATTTTAGGAATGATTTCCTTTCCCAGAGACCAGTGAGCCTGTAAAGCAAGCTGCCAGCTCCTGCAGAGAATGCTGATCACTGAATTCCTTCAAGTGAGAGCTGGACCTATTCCTGGTTGGGAAGAGATCACCTCAGACAAATGTAATAACAGGGCCAGAATGATCTCCAGGGCTCGGCCGACTGTTCAAGGTAGTTGAAGATAAATGTCTTGAGGTGGTGGAGGTTGGTTGGCTCGCTGAGCTGGTTTCTTGCTTCGCAGACGTTTCGTTACCCTGCTTGGTAACACCCTCAGTGCAGCCTCCGATGAAGCGTTGGTGTGTTTTCCCGCCTTGTTTTAAACTCTGGTGTCCATTGAGATGGATTGCATCACTTCCAGTTTTCCTTCGTAGTGGAATGTATATGGGGTCAAGTTCAATGTATTTATTAATAGCATGCTTCGTGGAGTGCCATGCTTCTAGGATGTCTTTTCTGCGTTGTTGTGTGTGCAAGCTCACTCAGGAAGCATAGACACTGGTGAGAGTTATACTGGCTTGAGCAGCAAGAGACCATGAGATAGATTTTCTACTTGGTCCCCTAGGCGTAAAAATTGTGTCATGAATTGGCTGGCTACTATTGAAACCTGTTTTAATTCCCTCATTCATGGGAGGTGGAGTCCTGGAGAATGCTGGGGTCAATCATTTTCACAAACAGCAAACAATGCTCACTACTACTTTGGGTTTTCTCAATCATTAAAAACATGGATAAGCAAAAGGTGCATAGTTAGTATTGTGTAAATAAGCAATTTCATGAAGGGAGGGCACATGAACACAGGACTTTACTGTAAACTAAAGAAGCCAATTTTATACCTGGACAGAAAATCTTGTATGCTTGGAAGATGGGACAAAAGTAGTACCGAAAAAGTACTGAGTTCTACTGCTCAATAAAACCGTTCAAGTGGCACATTTGACTTTTATACTAGAGGAAATCCATGGTCATTCTTAATTCTCCCCATAATTAAACACTGCTGTGTTCAAATAATTGGATAGTGTCAGAACAGTCATACAGCACGGAAACAGACCCTTCGGTCCAACCAGTCCATGCTGACCATAATCCCAAACTAAACTAGCCCCACCTGCCTATGCGTGGCCCATATCCCTCCAAACATTTCTTAGTCATGTACTTACCGAAATGTCTTTTAAACGTTGTAACTGTACCCGCATCCACCACTTCCTCTGGAAGTTCATGCCACACATGAACGATTCTCCATGTAAAAGAAATTTCCCCTCATGTCTTTTTCAAATCTTTCTCCTCTCTCCCTTAAGAATATACCACCTAGTCTTGAAATCTCCCACCCGGGGAAAAAAGACACCTGTCATTCACCTTATCTACTGCCCTCATGATTTTAGAGGGGAGGTAATAGCCTAGTGGTATTGTCAATGGACTGTTAATCCAGAGACCCAGATAATGTCCTTGTGACCAGGGTTTGAATCCTGCCATGGCAGATGGCGGAAGTTGAATTCAATAAAAATATCTAGAATTAAGAGTCGAATGATGACTGTGAATCCATTGTCGATTATCGGGAAAACCCATCTGGTTCACTAATGTCCTTTAGGGAAGGAAACAGGTCCTTACAATCCTTACCTGGTCTGGTCTACATGTGACTCCAGAGCCACAGCAATGTGGCTGACTCTTAACTGCCCCTGGGCAATAAACGCTGCCTAGCCAGGGGCACCCTCATCCCGTGAATGAATAAAGAAAAGTAAACCTCTATAAAGTTACCCCTCAATCTCCTACACTTCAGTGGAAAAAGTCCCAGCCTATCCAACAACTCCTTAAAACTCATAACTCAAAACTTTTCTGGTGCAAAGTAAAACAATGTTGGATTCACAACTGACAGTCCCCTCAAGCTGGTAGGGTTTAGTGGTTACGTACCTGAATTCCTCTTCGGTCAATATGCTTATAGTGAAGCTGTACTGAAGGTGTGGGATGAGCTCCTGTCTCACTCACTGACTGAAAAGTGATCAGCTGTAAAAATAAACAAGAAAAATGAAAAAAGCAAGACTTTCAGCCATAGATAACAAGGAGTGGAGCTGGATGAACACAGCAGGCCAAGCAGCATCATAGGAGCAGGAAAGCTTGACGTTTCGGGCCTAGCGTCAAGCTTTCCTGCTCCTATGATGCTGCTTGGCCTGCTGTGT
>JAHRHZ010000275.1:7668167-7699451 GCA_024137785.1 Ginglymostoma cirratum
ACACAGCAGGCCAAGCAGCATCATAGGAGCAGGAAAGCTTGACGCTAGGCCCGAAACGTCAAGCTTTCCTGCTCCTATGATGCTGCTTGGCCTGCTGTGTTCATCCAGCTCCACACCTTGTTATTTCAGATTCTCCAGCATCTGCAGTACCTATCATCTCTAAGACTTTCAGCCAGCACACTTCAATCACTGGGAGCAGTTTAACCCTAAAAAAGTATTTAAACCTCCATAACATGAGTTCAAATCCATGCCATTGAAATTTTGACTGCAAGTAGTTACAGAATTAGGGTTGCGTAATCTCATAGAGGTTCCCCATGCTCACGGACACATGACATAAACCCAACAGGAATAGTAATTGGCACTCTTAATTACAAAGGAATGAGAGGAATGGCTGTCTCAGTAAACAACAGGTGATGACGGAACAAAAACAGATATTGCTGGAAAAGCTCAGCAGGTCTGGCAGCATCTGTGAAGAAAAAAAATCAGAGTTAATGTTTCAGGTCCGGTGACCCTACCTCAGAAGACGTGATTTTGGTGTAGAAGTACATTAATGGGAAAAGGACAGAAAGAACTTTTTATCCCCCTTGTCCTGACCTGGCATTAATTAGTGCTGATGCATTGTGTTTGAAGCATTTTGTATAATCAACCAACTAGCTCTGCCTCACCACACTACCTGCTTACCCTTCCCTGTCAAACTGGTTACCTGACAGAGTATTAAGTAAGCCACAATATCCGCCGGTAAAAGGCCAGGAAGACTTAGAAACCCTCATCTTCCACAGCCTTCACTCTGAGGCACGTACCTATTTTCACAGAAGGAAGTTTTAAAGAAACCATATTTTATATTTATAAACTAACAAAGGAATAAATATAAAGAATGAAGAAATCAGTTGTTTGTGTACTAAGAGTGCCTGAGTGAGTGAATGAGCTCGCAGCTGTCTCTGAGATAAAAGGTACTGCAGATGCTGGAGAATCCGAGATAACAAGCATAGGGCTGGATGAACACAGCAGGCCAAGCAGCACCATAGGAGCAGGAAAACTTGACATTTCGGGCCTAAACCCTTCATCAGACAGCTGTCTCTGTCAGCTCCAGTATTCCGTCTATGCTGTGTGGGTATAAGGAACAGCAATCAGTAACTTGTCACATGGGCGACAAGCCTGCTATACACAAGCAGCATTTCCTTTAAAATATGTACATTCGCCACTGGGTCAATCTTAAAGGGACTGTGCAACGTAACAAGCAGGCTCTGCATTGTAAACAGAAATTCAGAAACAATATTGGCCATTGTTTTTGCACGTTTATGTCTCTGACCTCTGTATATTGTGGTACGACAGTCACTGAATCCGTAGGGAAGAGACATTCCAACAGTTCCATCCAGTTAATGCAGACATCTGTGTTTAAGCTTCGAGAACTGGTGCCAAGTCGTTGTTCATAGTTCAGCTTGATGCCAGTTGCAAAGAGCCTGTGGAACCAGGAACAAAGAAGCAAATTGTGAAATAACCACAATTCAGAGACTTGATTACCAATGACGACTTACATTTATTTAATACCTTGATGATGTAAAATATTCTAAGGTAGCCCCCAGAAACAATTACCAGACAATTTGATACCAAGCTACACAAGGAGATATTAGCGTAGGTGATCACAAACCAGGTCAAAGAGGTACTTTGAAAGGATAACAGAGAAGGAAGTGAACCAGAGAGATTTGGCATACAAATCCAAGAGTTTAGAGCCTTGACATGTCTATCCCCTTCAGATGACGGCTGAATTATGCCAAGTCTTTGGGACGACAGATTATCAGAGCTGGGGAACTGGCATCTCTGTTCCATTGGAAAAATGTGGACCGAGACAAATTAAAAAGGAAAGCAATTCTGTTTGGTGGACTAAGGTGAGTGTTGGGCAGGTACAGGACAGAACGTAGAAAAATCACACAATGCTGCTCACCTGAGATGGTCATGGGGACAAGCTGCAGCAAACTTGGGTCGGAAGGCATTGAATTCCCCTGCTGGAAACTGAGACAGATTGAGGGTCTTCAACTGCTCAAAGAAATGGGATGCCATCCTGCTCAGAGGATCAAGGTGCAACGGGTTCTCAGGTGGTGGCAGTGGATCAATGTGCAGCACTGACATGGACAGACTGCCAATAGTCAGCCGGATAACAACCTGAGGTCTGGATTCATCAATGGAATGTGATTTGGAATGTAGACCTGAAAGAAAAGCAGGGAAAGTATACAAGAAACGAGAGAATACTAACAGTCTGAAAAACAGGCAAGAAGAAAGGATGGGCAATCTTTTAAAACACAAGATCCCACCTGTTTTGGCCTATTTTAGTCATGCTACCATCAGTGCCCCTTTTCTTTGTGCCAAATCATCCCATAACTCCCCTCTCCTGCTCGCTGCTAACACACTATTAAAATTAAAATCCACCACACTTACACTTTCTTAAGACCTTCAAACTATGGAGTTCTTCAACTATTAGTCCAACCAACCCTGCAGTCTGTCCCGATCTAACTGGTTTGCTGCAGGACTGGCTGGGGAGGTGGGGATGGCTTGCGAGGATGTGGGGCAGGGCTAATGACTTGCTCCACGGCCTGTGCTGTTTCCACCTGGAAATTCATTCCTTCCGCTCTTCATTTTCAACAGCACATTCTGTCTGTGCCCATTCAAATATCTCTAGTCAATGCCTGTTGTGGGAAGATTCACATAGCCACCGAAGTAAGAACAAACTCTTTGCTTATTTATCCATTCCTGCAAGGTGTAGAATCATAGATTTAGAAGAGGTCCTTCAGTCTATCAAGTCTGCACCACCAAAAATACACCACTACCTTCACTAGTTCCACTGTCCCGCACTAGTCCCACAACCTTGAATGTTATGGCAACAAGAAGGATGTTGTTAAACCTGAGAGAGTACAGAAAAGATTCACAAGCATTAACAAAACGAACCACGAATGCTGGAAATCAGAAACAAAACCAAAAATTACTGAAAATGAAAATTAGATAATGAAAAATCTCAGCTGGTCTGGCAGTGTATGTGTAGAGAAATCGGAGTTAATGTTCTGGGTCCAGTGACCCTTCTTCAGGTTCACAAGGATGTTGCCAGGATTGGAAGGTTTGAGCTACAGGGAGAGACTGAATAGACTGGGGCTATTTTACCTGGAACATCGGAGGCTGACAGGTGACTTTATAAAGTCATGAGGGGCACGGATAGGGTGAGTAACCAAGGTCTTTTTGTCAGGGGGGTCCAAAACTACAGGGCATAGGTTTAAGGTGAGAGGAGAAAGACTTGAAAAGGACCCGAGGGGTAACATTTTCATGCAGAAGTTGGTACACGTATGGAATGAGCTCACAGAGGAAGTGGTGGCGGTGGCTACAATTACAACATTTAAAAGGCATCTCGATGGGTATACGAATAGGAAGGGTTTAGAGGAATATGGGCCAAATACTGGCAAATGGGGCTAGATCAGATTGGGATGTCTGGTTGGCATGGACAAGTTGGATTGAAGTGTCTATTTCCGTGACTTCATGTGCTCACCCGAGTACTTCTTAAAGGCTCTGAGGTTTTCCGTCTCAACTACCCTCCCAGTCAGTGCATTTCAGATTCCCACCATCCTCTGGGTGAAAAGATTTTTCCTCAACTCCCTTCCAAACCTCCTGCCTTTCACTTTGAATTATGCCCTCTTGTTACTGACCCTTCAACTAAGGGGAACAGATCCATTCTATCCATGCCCGTCATGATCTATATACCTCTATCAGGTTTCCCTCATCCTTCTCTACTCCATAGAAAACCACACAAGCTTATCCTGCCTTGCCTCATGGAGAAACTGCCCAGTCCCAGCAATATCTTGGTAAGACTTGGCACTGATTCAACACACAAAAGGCCCTGGTTGAAAACCCAGGACCATCCTCAGTGCAGTGCTGCAGTCACAAAATCACTGCACTGACCACTTCAATGCCTTTTGCTAGTAATCTTTTTCATGTCCTGTGGCAGAAAATCTTCAGCTCAAGCTCTTGCTGTGCACTTGAGTCCTCTCAAGGTAATACCTTAAAAGGATTTATAGCATCCACCAATATTGAGTGGAGGTTGTGGAGTAGGATAGTCACATTTAACCACAATTCCTCAACAACAATCTTCAAGGCTTGCTCATCAACAGTGATATCCACTTTGCCATGCAGCACTTTCAGAATTCTCACTTGACCAAAGCTGAACATTTCATAGTTGAACTGCTGTCCTAGGACCCTGCTTCAATTGAACTGAGTAGTACATACTTATGTGGAACAGTTCGGTCTATAACTTACTACTGGGTCGGAGAGGTCTCTGTATTATGGGTAACTCTTTCGAGTTAAACGCTGACTCCTGTGCCGCCCGGCCACCTTGCCCAGAGTGATCCAGGTAATCGTCCCATGATGTCGAAAACTAAAACAAGTAGAAAAATTAATTTGATGCCTTAGTTTTGGATAATGTTTACAGTAAAAAACAGTTACTCTCAATATATGGATGACATTGACAAGACACAATTAATTATGTAAAAGAACAAACCGACATAGCTGGCCTCATTTCTAGATTAATAAAATTATTACACAAAACTTGAACAAAACATACATCAGACCACATCTGCAAAGCTGTGTGTGGTTCTGTTCTCCCTAATTATGATCAAGATTTTAAGGCACTGGAAAAGATGCAATGAAGATTTACGAGGATAATGCCAGAACTGAGAGATAACTCATACACCAGAAAATTAGTTGAGCAAGGACAGTACTGGAGCCAACCTTAACTAGTCTAATGTTTGCTCAGCAGTGAAACATAATTAACAACTCCAGTTTCCACAAGCCTCTCTAAATATATCCAAGACAGATCTTAATTAATGCCCTCCAGTGGTCATTGTATACAATTTCTCTTTAATTACAACTAACAGGAGAGACAGAACAGGATAGGGATCTTGTCTCCAGAAAACAGTCTGAATGGTGACCTGATTGAAGTCTTTAAAATTACATTAAGGGTTTCATAAAGCAGCTGTGAAGGAAATATTTCAGCTTGTGGGCAAGTCCAAACTTAGGGGGCCACAATAAAGGAATCTTGTCAAACTTTCACTTTAGCAAGTGTCAGAATGGGTTGCTAGCCCACTACAAAAGACATGCTCTCCAGCACGGGCTGGAGTCACACAACCCAGAACGTACAAAGGTGGCAGATTTCCTTCCCCGAATTTGGTAATGTCAGTGTAGTGCGACCCCTGGATTTCTTTGCTCTTTAATGTCAGTACATTCAATCAGAAGTTAGATAAGCATACAGGAAAGAAGGGAACAGAAGTATGAAGAAGTTGATAAAGAAAGAAGACAAAGCTGATGTTCAGCATAAACCAAGACCAGTTAGATGAAATATCGTTTTAGAGGACATTGGTGAGGCCACTTTTAAAATACTGCATTCAGTTCTGATCTCCCTGCTACAGGAAGGATGTTGTTAAACTTGAATGGTTTCAGAAAAAAACTTACAAGGATCTTGCTGGGATTGGAGGATTTGAGATAAATAGAAAGGCTCAATAGGCTGGGGACTTTTTCCCCCTGGCGTATTGGAGACTGCGGGGTGGCCTTATAGAGGTTTATAAAATCATGAGGGGCAGGGATAGGATGAATAGCCAAGGTTTTTTCCGCCAGGGTAGAGGAGTCCAAAGAGGGCACAGGTTTAATGTGAGAAGGGAAAGATTAGAAGGGACCTCAGGGGCAGAGGGTGGTACATGTATGGAACTAGCAGCCAGAGGAGGCTGGTACACTTACAACATTTAAAAGGCATCTGGATGGGTATATGAATAGAAAGGGTTTAGAAGGATTTGGTCAGATTAGGATGTCTGGTCAGAGTAGAAGAGTTGGGCTGAAGGGTCAGATTCCATGCTGTATGACTCTATGACTCTAAGTGTGTTAGCAAAATAGTTGGGGCTTAATGACAATCCATCAATTTTCTGGTACCAGCCCACAAAATTACCAGATCTCTTTAATCCAATTTTGCAACCTACCATAACAAAATTTGAACTTTCAAACTTGGGGTTGCTACACCTTATATAATGACAATACCACAATAACAATCACATTACCAGCTGCACAGAATTATATAGCAAATGTTGTCAATTATACACATTGGATGGTCAGGTTCAGTGTGGTTTGGATGACAATCTTTTACATATTGACTGCTACATGATGTTTCTCAAGTACCCCTGGATAGAATAAGGACTATCAGAGAAATAACAACATTTCACGTATGATGGCATTCATCCTCCCTCACTTACCCCTGGTGTGCTCTGTGGAGAACTGCCAGTTGAGTTGGCATGTGTGCTACTCAACGATAACTCCATATCAATTGTTGGCTCTCCGAGGGGTGGAAGAGATGCCACACTGTTTGACATTTCCATGTCTGCCATTGAGAAGAAGACATCATCTTCTGCTGTGAGAAATGAAAATGCAAATAACAATTCAGAAATGAACATTCAACTTAATCTGCCTGGAGACATATTTAGTTGAGGATGGAGGTAAGCGCTAAAACATTCACCCTCCCTATTCTTAATGGAGTTAGTCAACAGCAAAGAGAGTAAACAGGAGCTACCACTGATTAAGTGCGCATGCGTGATAGTGAAGGTGAATCGTCCCAGCTGCTCATAACCAGGCATATGGGGACAAGTACAAGAGTAAGGAAGTCTTGCTGCAATTGTACACAGCATACCAGATTATTATAAGGTTTGACAAGGGTAGCAGATTAGAGGCTGTTTACCTAGGCTGAAGTCAAAAACATCCACAGTTCTCAGGATAAGGGGTCAGCCATTTTTGACTGAAATAAGGAGAAAAATTTTCACTCAGAGGCTGTGAAATGCTGCCATTCTCTAACCCAGAGGACTGTGGATGCTCAGTCATTGAGTATATTGAAGGCTGAGTTGATAGATTTTTGAACTCTAAGGGGAAAGAAAATGGATTTAAAGTCATAGATCAATCACGGTTTTACTGAATGATGGAGTAGGCTTTAAGGACCATATGACCTATTCTCTCCTAATCTTTACATTCTCACAACATTGTATTTGAGAGTGTGTATGAGATGTCAACATAAAGCTGTGCTTCCTAAAGTTGGTTTGTTTTGGTTGACGTTGTAACTTTGAGTTTGCATCATACCTCTGCTTGAAGCTGTTCGCACAGTTTCTGTCTCATAATAGCTTTGCTCTGCTGAGATGCCAGGGGAACCCTTTTCCTTCTGCATGAATCGGTTGAGTTCCATTTGAATCAGATACTGATCTTCCTGCTGCATTGGCCGATTTCTCCGGCTCTTTGATGGAACAGTTGTTGCCTCGGCACACCCTGAACAAACCAAAGACAAGGATTTTGAGAAGATTTGTGGGGCTCAGGTTGTTGATTTGCTCGTTGAGCTGGTAAGTTTGTTTGCAGACATTTCGTCACCATACTAGATAGCATCATCAGTGCACCTCTGGTGAAGCGTTGGTGTTCTGTCCTGCTTGTTACTTATGCGTCTCAATTTGCTGGAGTGGGTGGCATCACTTCTGGATTTGTTTCTTAGTAGTCGGTATGTGGGGTCCAGCTCTACAGGTTTGTTAATGGAGTTCCAGTTTGAGTGCCAGGCTTCCAGGAACTCTCGTGCATGTCTTGGGTTGGCTTGTCCTGGGATAGCTACATTGTCCCAGTCGAATTGGCGTCCCTCTTCGTCCAAGTGTATCGATATGAGTGATAGTTGGTCATGTCTCTTGGTAGCTAGTTGGTGTTCGTGAATCCTGATGGCTAGTTTCCTTCTGGTTTGGCCTATGTAATGCTTTTGGCAGTCTTTGTGTGGTATCTTGTAAATGACATTGGTTCTCTTGTTGTTGTTGTCGGATCCTTTATTTTCGTCAGTGGCTGTTGAAGTGTAGCTGTCAGTTTGTAGGCTACCGTGATTCCTAGGGGGCGGTGTAATCTGGTGGTCATCTCAGATATGTCCGTAATGTACGGTAGGTGGACTTATGTCACTGGTCATGTTGTGCCTTCCTGCTTGTGGTCTGTTGTGTGGGTATCGGCGGACTACGCTTTTCGGGTAACCATTGTTTCTAAAGATGCTGTATACGTGTTCTTCCTCTGCTTTGCGCAGCTCCGGGGTGCTGCAGGGTGTTGTGGCTCACTTGAACAGTATTTTGATGCAGATCTGTTTGTGAGCATTGGGATGATTGCTGTTGTAGTTGAGTACCTAATCCGCATGGGTGGCCTTCCTGTGTGCACTGGTCTGGAGCTCACCATTGGCCATACGTTCAACCATTACGGCCAGGAAGGGAAGTCCACTGTTGTTCTCCTCTTCCCTGTTGAATTTTATGCTGGTGAGGATGTTGATTATGAGTAGATGGGTTTCCTCCACTTTAGAGCATTTGACAATGACAAAGGTGTAATCCACATAATGGATCCATAGTTTTGATTGGATGATGGGAAGGGTTGTCCATTCCAGTCTTTGCATTATGGCTTCCACTATTAATCCTGATATTGGTGATCCCATGGGTGCTCCGTTGATTTGTCCATATACCTCGCCGTTGAAGGTGAAGTGGGTTGTTTACAAGTTACTTACAAGATACCATGCAAAGACTGACAAAAATATTACATAGGGCAAACAGGAAGGAAACTAGCCATCAGGATTCACGAACACCAACTAGCTACCAAGAGACAATAAATGTTGTCTAGCCAGCAACACCCTCATTCCGTGAATGAATAAAGAAAAAAAATGACCAACTATCAATTATTTCAATACACATGGACAAAGAGGGACACTAATTCAACTGGCAAAACGCAGCCATCCCAGGACAAGCCAACCTAAGACACACACGGGAATTCCTGGAGGCCTGCCACTCAAACCAGAACTCCATTAACAAAATACCAACCACTAAGAAACAAATCCAGAAGTGATGCCACCCACTCCAGCAAATTGAGACGCATAAATAACAAGCAGGACAGAACACCGACGCTTCATCGGAGGTGCACTGATGATGGTACCTAGTACGGTGATGAAACGTCTGCGAACAAACTTACCAGCTCAGCAAGTCAACAACCGCAAACCAAAGACAAACTGTTTCAGTTTCAGCAAACCAATGACATCAATTATAAAAGAAGTATGTGTATCTATTAGACTGCACCTGATTGTGAATGGTCAGCAAGCCTGCTTTTGGTGTTTTCAAATGCTCACACCATTCTTTTTGAGTTTTCAGATATGGGAACAAAAGTCTATTAGTTAACCAAAGTATTACACTGATTTGGGTTTTCCTTACAAGTTACCAAACGTGAAGGTCTGTGCTAACAGAATCATGGACCTGAGGGCCATTCTTGTTAGCAGTCCATGAACATTAACACAATTTGACATGTTTTGAATGTTATGGGAGTAACCCATTACCATACACCTTTATGTTTGGTTGGCCATGTATTAGGGTCAATATGGTAGGGTATAAGTTGCACTGCAGCAAGAAACTGTTAATAAGGGCAGATAATTTCATATTAAATGCAGATTTCACCCAGATGCTTGAACTTTATCTTTGTTGATTGATATGTTCACACCTGGCTCTTAAGGTTGAACCACTTCATAAACTCCAGCTCCCTGTGTGCAGCATATTTGTTCACTAGCTTTACTTTGGCCAGTGTCCATATGACCAGGATATCATCAATGGGATCTTTCTCTTCCAGCATGTAACTGGAGACACTGTTCCTTCAATTTCTTTCTGTTGAATGAAACCTTCAATTTCCTTGAGGTAGTCCTTTGATGGCATCAACATGGCTTTTGGCCTGAAACTAGATGGAAGCCAATCCACCTAACCTGCACATCTTTGGACAGTGGGAAGAAACCAGTGCACTCAGAAACCAGAGGAAACCCATGCAGACACAGGGAGAATGTGCAAACTCCACACAGACAGTTGCCTGATGGTGTAATCAAACCCAGGTCCCTAACTCTATGAGGCAGCATTGCTAACCACTGAGCCACTGTGCCACCTCTCTGATTGGTGGAAATTTTTATGATGTGATCAAGATTAAGGAGTGTGCTCTGTGAAATGTTAGAAAGAATGGGATGGAAGTACAATCTGGGATGACATGGACCTTCAGGATCTCACCTTTCTGTGCTGCTTACAGAGTGACTGTTCCCATGCTGGCAACCTTGGCACTAGACTTCTTCTCCCAATCACCACCTGCCAGACCTGCCCAGAGATCTATCCAGGCTCAGGTATTTATTGAATTCAAATTCCACCATCTGCCTGTGACACCTGGTGTTACTAGCAACTGCATATGCACACCAATTCTGGTCCAGAGTTAAGGTAAAGTGATCATGGTCTCAGAGGATCACAGGGCAGCTCTCTCATTAGAGAGGGATGGCTGGTGGTGAGCTTAACCAGAGGGTCACCATGCCTCAGATGAGGGGCAAGCTTGAAAGATCTTCATGGTTTACCTCAGCTGGTGTGGGATGTGAACCTACACTGGTGGCATCACTCTGCACTGCAAACGAGCCGACCAAAGATCAGGAAACTACCACTGTGCCACAACAGTCTCTCAGCCCAGGTTACAAACAGGTTTAACATTGGTGCTCATCTTTGGGACTGCAACTCACCTGATTCCATTCTTATCAATCTAAACATAACCAGACAATCACCAGCAACAGCTTTGTCTCCTGCTCTGGCATCATGACTCCCAAGGATCTATCCTTGATTCCTGACTGTTCATATCTATATACTGCACCTCAGTGACTTCATCCAAAATCTACTGCATCAGTTGTCGATTGACAAAGAAACAGCTTTGCCTTACCATAATCTCTCTCAACTACTGTCCACAAATTTTCACGACTGCTAATCCAAACTCCAGTACTCAACTGGCAGAGGTTTCCTTGAATCAAATATTGGGAAGACCAAATTTATTGACTTTGGTCCCTACTACGGACTATGCCACCGGGCGTATTGATACCAGGAATGAGGGATTTTTAGATACAAGGAAAGATGAGAGAAATCGGGCTTATTCTTCTTGGACCAAAGAAGACTAAGAGGTGACCTTACTGAGGTGTTCAAAATTATGCACATTGTGACAGGGTAAAGAAGGATGCAGTCTGTTCTGATATATTGCAAGTTTCTTCAATGCCTATTAGCTTTAATGCGATTAAAGAATTTTGACAATTATTTATAGAATGTGAACTTTCCCTACCTGTACTGACTATAACGTGATTCCGACCCCATTAGTTTAAATGGTGCAGCTACTGCACGATTTTCTAATAATGCGAGATTACATGAGAACAGAATGGTTGCATAGGGGGTTCTCCTGTAACGCGATAGTTGCATTCCAGCGCAATATGGTGTCATAGAAAATCGCTCTAAATAAATAACTGGGCCTATGGGAAAAGTGGGATTAGGGGCAGACCACCAAAAAGGCGTAACACAAAGGACAGCACTACTGTCAGTAGCTGTTCAGACAGGTTGGTCCGACTGTGACAGCAGCTTCACAGCTCCTTCTCGGATTGACACAACCGTCCTCAATACTTGCAAAAAGTGCAGGACAGTTACCCAGAGATAGCAAGAACTGCCGATGCTGGAGTCTGAGATAATAGTGTGGAGCTAGAAGAACTCAGCAGGCCAGGTAGCATCAGAGGAGCAGGAAAGCTGATGTTTCAGGTCGGGCGCTTCTTCAGAAATGGGCTAAAAACGGCCCATTTCTGAAGAAGGGTCCTGACCCAAAACGTCAGCTTTCCTGCTCCTCTGATGCTGCCTGGCCTGCTGTGTCCCTCCAGCTCTGTGTTATCTCAAGATAGTTACCCAGGTGTCCTGGTCAATACTTATCCCTTAGTCACCAACACAATGACAGACTGTCTGGCCATAATCACACTGTTGCTCGTGGGAGAGTGTTGTATGAAAATTAGCTGCTGTACTTTCTACAATGACTGCAGTTCAAAAATACTTCAGTGGCTGTCAAGCTCTTTATAACATTCTGAGGTTGTGAAAGGTTTCCTCACTGGGGAGGCAATGGCCGGGTGGTATTATCGCTGGACTGTTAATCCAGAGACCTGAATAATGTTCTGGGGAACCAGTTTCAAATCCCACCATGGCAGATATACATCCGGAATTAAGAATCTAATGTTGACCATTAATCTATTATCAATTGTTGGAAAAACCCATCTGGTTCACTAATGTCCTTTATACAAGAAGATCTAGGTTCAATTCCTGCCTCAGAATTCAATGGGCAGGGAAGGTGCATTCACAATGCGACTAAAAAAGACTGAGTATCAATCGGCAAATTCTTCCAACAGTGCCAGTGGCAGCCTGTAAGATTGGGTGAGATTCCTGGCCAGCCATGTGACTAAAGACTCTACCACCACTATCCACAGTTCCAGACTGCGACGCATACGTATGTGTATGCTGCCATAGCAGCAATCCAGCGAACTTCACACCACACCACAAAGGGTATCAAGGGGTATGCAGCAAAGGTGGGAAAATCAAGTTGAAACAAGTCAACCATGATCTGACTAATTACTTAAATAGGCTGCTGGAGCCTCCTGTTGTATAAAGGTACTATGCCTCACAGTGTTTCCTTTCAAGGTAAGTTAGATGTACCGTTTTTCACTCTCCCCTACACCCGACTTTTCCTGATTAACAGACCTGCTGACTTCTTTCTTTTAAGTTTTAATGAAGGCTGACAGCGAGATTTGTCTGAGACTCTCAGAATCACAGCTCTGTAGAAGTACACTGTAGACATTATTAACAAAGAGGTCCTGACAGCAAGATGCCTACTCATTGAAATCGCATTATAGCCAACACAAGTTTGCGTTTTAGAAATAGCGTTCCCCTATCCATCAATCACGTGATAGCAGAACCCCCTATATATCAGAACTGACTGTATTCTGATTTCATCTCTTGACATGTCAGGAACTAGGAGTCACAATTGCAAGATTGCCAGCATGATCTAGGAAAGAGCTATGGAGAGATGTCTTTACTCAGAGTTGTTAGGATTTGGAATGTGTTGCCTGGGAGAGTTTTTTTTTTATTCAATCACAAGATGAGGGCGTCGCTGACCAGGCAGCATTTATTGTCCATCCCTAATTGCCCAGAGGGCAGTTCAGAGTCAAACACATTGCTGTGGGTCTGCAGTCACATGTAGGCCAGACCTGGTAAGGATGGCAGCTTCCTTCCCTAAAGGACATTAGTGAACCAGATAGGTTTTTCTGACAAACGACAATGGATTCATGGTCATCATTAGATTCTGAATTCCAGATATTTTATTGAATTCAAATTCCACCATCCGCCATGGCTGGATTCAAAACCAGGTCCCCAGAACGTTATCTGGGTCCCTGGATTAACAGTCCAGCAATAATTTCACTAAGCCATCACCTAGGAGGGGATGAATTCTGTAGAAGGTTTCAAAGGAAGGTTGTATCTATGTTCTAATGTGATGAATTTAGAGGGCTATGGAAACAGGGCTGGAGAATGGAACTAACTAGGATGCTCTTTTAGGATCTGGGATAGACATGATAGGTCGAATGGCCTCCTTCAGTAATGTAACATTCTACAGTTCTATTATTCCATCTCTCTCCCTGGAAAGTGTGCAGCTAATCCAGTCTGTTTGCAGTTCTGGTGTTTTATTTCACCTTGTTCTGAACATCCAACCACACATCCATATCATCACTGAAACTGTCTCTTTCTATAGCAGCAATATTACCGGGCCTCTGCCTTTGACACAGTCCAACTACTGCTGAAACTTCACCTAAACACTATCTACGCAGTCGTATAAATAGAAAGGAAATAAAAACAGAATGCTGGAGAAACTGAGCAGGATTTTGACTCAGCAACACTGAAGGAATGGCAGTATATTTCCAAACGAGGATGGTGAATGGTTTGAAGAACTTCTTGTGGGTGGTGACATTACCATGTAACTGCTGCTCTTGTCCTTCTAAATGGAAGTGTTTCAGGGTTTGGAAGATGCTTAGGAACTTTGAAAAATTTCTAACAGTTAATGGTATGGCCCTGGGGAATGCTGTTGAACAGAGAGACAGAGGTGCAGGTACGTAGTTCTTTTGAAGTGGCGTCACAGGTAGACAGGGTGGTGAAGGCAGCATTTGCCATGCTTGCCTTCATTTGTCGGAACACTTGAGTACATGAGTTAGGATGTCATGTTACAGCTTACAACATATTGGCGAGGCCACAGCTGAAGTACTGTGCACAACTCTGGAATAGAAAGGATTTTTTTCTTCTTTATTCATTCACGGAGTGAGGGCGTTGCTGGCTAGGCAGCATTTATTGCCCATCCCTAATTGCCCAGAGGGCAGTTAAGAGTCAACCACATTGTTGTGGGTCTGGAGTCACATGTAGACCAGACCAGGTAAGGAAGGCAGTTTCCTGCCCTAAACGACATTAGTGAACCAGAAGGGTTTTTCCAACAATCGACAATGGATTCAGGGTCATCATTAAACTCTTAATTCCAGATATTTATTGAATTTAAATTCCACCGTCTGCCACGGCAGGATTCAAACCCAGGTCCCCAGAATGTCATCCAGGTCTCTGGGTTAACAGTCCAGTGATAATACCACTAGACCATCACCTCCATTAAACTGAAAAAGCTGCCAAAAAAAAATTATAAAGGATGTTATTATCATAGGAGAGTTTGAGTTAGAAGGATAAGCTGGGACGTTTTTTCACCAGGAGCGTAGGAAACTGAGGAGTGACCTTGTAGAGGTTTACAAAATTATGAGGGGCATTGAAAAGATGAATAGCCAAGGTCTTTTCCCCAAGGTAGGTGAGCCCAAAACTAAGGGCACATGTTTAAGGTGATTGGGAAAGATTTAAAAGGGACCTGAGGGGCAACTTTTCCACAGAGGGTAGTGCATATATGGAACAATCTGTCACAGAAAGTGGTAGAGGCTGGTACAATTACAACATTTAAAAGACACTTGGACAGGTACATGGATAGGAAAAGCTTAGAGGGATACGGGCCAAATGCAAACAAATGGGATTAGTCCAGTTTAGGAAGCCTAGTCAGCATGGTTGGGTTGGGCCAAAGGGCCTGTTTCCATGCTGAAGAACCCTGTGACTATCTGCTAGATGGTACACACTGCTGCTACTGAGTGGATGCGATGCCAATCAAACGGGCTGCTTTGTCCTGGAATGTGTCAAGCCTTTTCATTGTTGAAGGTAAGTGGGAAGGACGCCATTACAATTCTGACTTGTATTTTGGACATGTGGACATGCACTTTGAGAGTCAGGAGGTGAGTTATTCACTGCAGGATTCCTAGCGCTGACCTGCTCTTGTAGCCACAGCATTCTTATCCACTCAATTTTCCAGCATACTCTCATGTCCCTTGAAATCCTCATATCCAAGAATCTTGCTCAGCTTTGAATGTAGTAATACTGGAGTAAACACAGCTCTCTGGCATCATGAATGGGAACTGACTCATCAGTAGATCTTTTTGCTTCACTTCCACCTTATAAGTCTGAGCTCTTCAGTCAACCTTAGAAGCTGAAAAATCATGGATTTCAGAAAGCAGTAAAATCAGAGTGCAGATCCAGTAACACTTCAGGTAACAACTGCTGCAATCAGGTAGCTTCAGGCTAACTAAAGGTAAACATCTGCTGCAGCCTTCCCTTTGTCTACAGTAGTCTGCCCAGCCTGACTTCACCTCAGGCAATAAAACCCAACTAACAAGCTAGTTTCTCCAAACCAAATTGCAATGAAAGGGTTTATATAATGTAAAACATATCTACAAGTAAACTAGGACAGAGGTGTTTATGCTAATTGACTAAGAATCCAGAAAGCAGGCAATCAAATCCCACCATGGCTTTTTGAGAAGTTGGCTTTGAAAATGTGTAGTAATAAAATGCTGCTTTCATTAAAAATGTCCATGAAACTGTCATTTGTCGTAAAAACCCAACGAGCTTCCTGAACTACTTGAGAGAAGGAAATGTGATGCCCTTACCTGGTCTGAGCTTGAATACACTACAATCATCACACCAACAAAACCGAGTTGATGACAACTGGGATAAAAGGTACTGCAGATGCTGGAGAATCCGAGATAACAAGCATGGGGCTGGATGAACACAGCAGGTCAAGCAGCATCATAGGAGCAGGAAAACTTGACGTTTTGGGCCTAAACCCTTCATCAGAAATGGGGGAGGGGAAGAGGGTTCTGAAATAAATAGGGAGAGAGGGGGAGGCGGATAGAGGATGGATAGAGGAGAGGATAGGTGGAGAGGAGGCAGACAAGTCGAAGAGGCGGGGATGGAGCCAGTAAAGGTGAGTAAAGGCTGCAGGGTTCCCAGGCTGAATATGATTTGCTGTTCCTGCAGCCTTCGGGTGGCATCACTGTGGCATTGCAGGAGGCCCAGGATGGACATGTTATCTGAGGAATGGGAGGGGGAGTTGAAATGGTTGGCGACTGGGAGGTGCAGTTGTTTGTTGCGAACTGAGCGCAGGTGTTCTGCAAAGCGGTCCCCAAGCCTCCGCTTGGTTTCCCCGATGTAGAGGAAGCCACAACGGGTACAGCGGATGCAGTATACCACATTGGCAGATGTGCAGGTGAACCTCTGCCTGATGTGGAATGTCTTCTTGGGGCCCAGGATTGGGGTGAGGGAGGAGGTGTGGGGGCAGGTGTAGCACTTCCTGCGGTTACAGGGAAAAGTGCCGGGTGTGGTGGGGCTGGAGGGGAGTGTGGAGCGGACAAGGGAGTCGCGGAGGGAGTGGTCCCTCCAGAAGCCACTGACTCCCACAGCTACCTGGAATACACCTCCTCCCACCCACCCTCCTTCAAAAATGCCGTCCCCTATTCCCAATTCCTTCGCCTCCGCCGCATCTGCTCCCAGGATGAGACATTCCACTCCCGCACATCTCAAATGTCCTCATTCTTCAAGGACCACAACTTCCCCCCCACAGTGGTCGAGAACGCCCTCGACCGTGTCTCCCGCATTTCCCGGAACACATCCCTCACGCCCCATCCCCGCAACAATAACCAAAAAAGAATCCCCCTCGTCCTCACATACCACCCCACCAACCTCCGGATCCAACGCATCATCCTCCGACACTTCCGCCATCTGCAATCAGACCGCACCACCAAAGACATTTTTCCCTCCCCACCCTTATCTGCCTTCTGGAGGGACCACTCCCCCCGCGACTCCCTTGTCTGCTCCACACTCCCCTCCAGCCCCACCACACCCAGCACTTTTCCCTGCAACCGCAGGAAGTGCTACACCTGCCCCCACACCTCCTCCCTCACCCCAATCCCAGGCCCCAAGAAGACTTTCCGCATCAGGCAGATGTTCACTTGCACATCTGCCAATATGGTATACTGCATCCACTGTACCCGTTGTGGCTTCCTCTACATTGGGGAAACCAAGCGGAGGCTTGGGGACCACTTTGCAGAACACCTGCGCTCAGTTCGCAACAAACAACTGCACCTCCCAGTTGCAAACCATTTCAACTCCCCCTCCCATTCCTCAGATGACATGTCCATCCTGGGCCTCCTGCAATGCCACAGTGATGCCACCTGAAGGCTGCAGGAACAGCAAATCATATTCAGCCTGGGAACCCTGCAGCCCAATGGCATCAATGTGGATTTCACAAGCTTCAAAATCTCCCCTCCCCCGACCGCATCCCAAAACCAGCCCAGCTCATCTCCACCTCCCTAACCTGTTTTTCCTCTCACCTCAAGCCACACCCCCATCTCCTATCTACTAACATCATCCCGCCCCCTTGACCTGTCCATCCTCCCTGGACTGACCTATCTCCTCCCTACCCCTCTACCTACACTCACCTTTACTGGCTCCATCCCCGCCTCTTCGACTTGTCTGCCTCCTCTCCACCTATCCTCTCCTCTATCCATCCTCTATCCGCCTCCCCCTCTCTCCCTATTTATTTCAGAACCCTCTTCCCCTCCCCCATTTCTGATGAAGGGTTTAGGCCCGAAACGTCAAGTTTTCCTGCTCCTATGATGCTGCTTGACCTGCTGTGTTCATCCAGCCCCATGCTTGTTATCTATGATGACAACTGGGGTTGGGTAATAAGTGAGGTCTTTGCCAAGGACTCAGTTCCAGGATTCTGAAGGACAGCCAGAGGATCCAGATCAGGCCAATAGAAATTCTTTCCTGAGAACTGCTTGCCTGTGTTTTCAGGACATGGGCCAATTCTGCAAATAGCCATCTATCACCTGATCAATCACAAGAATTATTTTGCGATGATAAAGAGACCACAAAATCTCGTGGTGGGGTTGGGGTTGGAGGAGAGAAAAGCAACAGATGGACCGACAGGCAGACAAAGCATGAGACAGACAGAAGCAGACAGGCTGGGCGAGGCAGGCCACGCAAGAAAAACAGAACAAAAACTGAGGAAATGAAGTGAGGATCCTGTGGTGATTCCAGACCAAACAGCGGACAGTCGGTCACATAGTTGACTATGTAAGAACATTATATTCACAAAAAGGTAAAAATATAGTGAAATACAGATCAACAAATTATCTAAAGTCTGACCTGGCAGTAGAATGGTGCTCAGCATATCCAACAGGAGGTGAACCTGTCGTGGAGATAGGAAGAAGTTGACAGACTCTATCTGTCCCTCCACATCCAGCTGTATGAAAGAGAAATAGTTAAATCACTGCTTTCCTGCACATAACAATCAATTCATCTTCATCTCCCGAGTGTAAATTATACCTTGTTGTCCCAGTTTTGCTCCCCTATAAGGTGCTGGCCCTTGCTGAGGTGAATGTCTACAGACCGTCAAGGATCTCTAAGGTACACTGCTAAAGTGGCTTTTCTTTTAAAAATGGTCAGCCCACACACTACGAGCTGGCAGAAGGTTTGAACATTAGTAACATCAGATCCTTTCCTGATAGAAACTGGACCACTGGAAAAAAGACTGTGAGCAGGAGCCTTAGATAATGCTACCTCCCTAGTTCAGGGATGCTGAAGCCAGCAGGAGATTCCCAGATAAGACTCACTAACTAGGCACAATGATGAATTCAATACATTCGCATCAGTTGCGTGATCCTCTGATCTTTTACTTTTAAATTCTGCGTCTTGATACCTCCAGGTCATGTCTCACAAACCTCATTGAGTTTTTTGAGAAGGTGACCAAGCACTTGGATGAGGGTAGGGCAGTTGACATGGTGTACATGGACTTCAGTAAAGCCTTTGATAAGGTTCCACATGGTAGGCTATTGGAGAAAATGCGGAGGCATGGGATTGAGGGAGATTTAGCAGTTTGGATTAGAAACTGGCTTTCTGAAAGAAGCCAAAGAGTGGTGGTTGATGGAAAATATTCAGCCTGGAGTCCGGTTACTAGTGGTGTGCCAAAAGGATCTGTTTTGGGACCACTGCTGTTTGTCATTTTTATAAATGACTTGGACGCAGACATAGGTGGATGGGTTAGTAAGTTTGCAGATGACACTAAAGTCGGTGGAGTGGTGGACAGTGTGGAAGAATGTTGCAGGTTGCAGGGAGACTTGGATAAACTGCAGAATTGGGCTGAAAGGTGGCAAATGGAGTTCAGTGCAGATAAATGTGAGGTGATTCACTTTGGGAAGAATAATAGGAAGGCAGAATACTGGGTCAATGGAAAGATTCTTGGTAGTGTGGATGTGCAGAGGGATCTTGGTGTCCAGGTACATAGATCCCTGAAAGTTGCCACCCAGGTTGATAGTGCTGTTAAGAAGGCATACGGTGTGTTAGGTTTCATTGGTAGGGGGATTGCGTTCCGGAGCCGTGATGTCATGCTGCAACTGTACAAAACGCTAGTGCACCCTCACTTGGAATATTGCGTATAGTTCTGGTCGCCCCATTACAGGAAGGTTGTGGAAGCATTGGAAAAGGTGCAGAGGAGATTTACCAGGATGTTGCCTGGTCTGGAGCGAAGGTCTTATGAGGAAAGGCTGAGGGACTTGGGTCTGTTCTCATTGGAGAGAAGAAGGCTAAGAGGGGATTTAATAGAGACATACAAAATGATCAGAGGATTAGATAGGGTGGTCAGTGAGAGTCTTTTTCCTAGGATGATGACGTCGGCTAGTACGAGGGGGCATAGCTGCAAATTGAGGGGTGATAGATTTAAGACAGATGTCAGAGGCAGGTTCTTTACTCAGAGAGTGGTAAGGGTGTGGAATGCCCTGCCTGCCAATGTAGTTAACTCAGCCACATGAGGGGCATTTAAACAGTCCTTGGATAAGCATATCGATGATGATGGGATAGTGTAGGGGGATGGGCTTAGATTAGTTCACAGGCGCAACATTGAGGGCTGAAGGGCCTGTTCTGCGCTGTATTGTTCTATGTTCTCTCTAACTACAACTGAGGAAGGAGCAACACACTGAAAGCTACTGTTTTCAAACAAACCTGTTGGACTATAACATGGTGTTGTGATTTTTAACTGGGCACAGACCAGGGATCAGATCTTAGGGTAGTTCAGTATCATATGCACAGTGCCTTTAACCACTGTATCCCGCTGGAAGTTAATAATATTTCAAGGGTAACTCTGCATCCTCAGTCCTATTAGCATTGCCCTTTCCTCAGCTCCTTTAAAATGTCCCTTTTCAAATATTTATCTAGTTTTGTCATGAAAGCTATCAATGTTTCTTAGTTCTACCTATTTGGATCAGGTATTCTATATAATATCTAACTGAATAAAAGTACACTCCCAATTTCTTAAAGTTATTTTGATAATTATCTGATACTTATGTCCTCTAATAATTAAATTACTAAACGGTGGAAATAGTTTCTCTGAACTTGTAGACCTCCACAGAACCTTATTCAACCTAATGACAAAATCTCGTGTGTTTTTATTGAAGTCTTCAATCAAAGTCTTCTGTATTCTGTCCATTTCAAGAGTTTTCTGTATATTACGCCGACTATGGGGTAGAAGAGGAAGGTGACTAAAGATTCTCAGTGCAGTGTTACATGATGGAAATCTTGTTATTGTGCTGCCAGGATTGTCATGAGGTTTTGATGTAATGATTTAATGAATCATGCAGCAGCTCGCCAAGGCTTGTAACCCTGGTCATTTGATTCAAGGTTATTCATCTCATTGGGAGATAATTGATTCGAGTCCATGATAGAATTGATTGTGCATGCCTTGACTAAATAACGCAAGAGATAAGTGGAGTATCCAATTTAGCAACAGCTTAATATCCTTTGAATTTATACACTTCTGACAGGCGGTGGGATCTGCTGCTCAAATGTTGCAATTCTGTGTAAGTTACAGAGGTGCTAAGAATGTTTGATTTGAGGAGATCCAAAATAGATCACTTGCCCCAATGGTAGGTTATGACTCAGGACTTTATGGTTTTGCACTATAGTCATTGAATCACTAGTGTGGAAACAGGCCATTCGGCCCAACAAGTCCACACCACCCCTCCGAAGAGCATCCCACCCAGACCCATTCCCCTACCCCTGCATTTTCCCATGTCTAACCCACCTAAACTAAACATCCCTGAGCACTATGGGCAATTTAGCATGGCCAATCCACCTAACCTACACATCTTTGGACTGTGGGAGGAAACCGGAGCACCTGGAGGAAATCCACGCAGACATAGGGAGAATGTGCAAACTACACAGAGACAGTTGCCCGAGGGTGGAATCGAACCCGGGTCCCTGGAGCTGTGAGGCGGCAATGCTAACCACTGAGCCAACGTGCCGCCCTAAATGTATAATGCTGGGACTGAAAGAATACGCTGCTTGTTGGTATACGTACTGTGTTCTAAGCAATGTTACACCATCAGTGCTGCGCGGGTTCCAGTGCTGATAGAACCACTCTCCTCTCAGTTTTCAACACTTTCCAACAAAGCATTGAATTAATTTGCAGATAATTTATGTAAAACACAGAGCTCTTGGCGTCAGTTCCTGACCTTGGCCATTGGAAGTGCTTCATTCTGTTTCAACGTGAGTTTTAGTTCCACTTTCCCTTCACAACTCCCAATCTGGACTGGATCGAAGAGAACAGCATCAGATGCTTTCCTTGTGAATTGGGGGTGAGGCTCTGAAACTATTTTTGGGTTCCAACTTGGAGAGAGCTTTGGTTCCATTTCCTGTGAAATAATACAGCAGAATGATTTTATTTTTAAAAGAAAAACAATTAGCTTGAGACAGTTATGAACACTTTTACTTCAGAGTCAGAAGACTAGGAGTTTGAGCCTCATCTAGTCTCACCCTGGAGGAGTGCTGTAATGTCAGAGAGTGTTTAGCTCCTGCTGAAATGTTCTTCATCTCTTGATTAGGACATCAAATTTATCAGAAAGTTATCAGGCTTGATGCAGTAAATTATGAGGTCAGGTTGCAATTCATGCCATCCCTTGAGTTTAGATGGTGGAGGGAAGGTGGATTATCTGAATGGGAGTAGATTGGAAAAGGGAGAGGTGCATTGAGGCCTGGGCATCCTCGCACACTGTTGCTGAATGAAAGCATGTAGGTGCAGCAGGCGGCGATGAAGACAAATGGTATACTGGCCTTCCTATTGAGAGGATTTGCGTACAGGAGAGGGATCTCTTGCTAAAATTATACAGGATCTTGCTGAGACCACGCCTCGAGTATTGTGTGCACTTTAGTCTCCTTGTCTGAGTAAGGACGTTCTGTCTGTGGAGGGAAAGCAGCAAAGGTTTACCAAACTGATTCCTTGAGTGGCAGGACTGATGTATGAAGAGAGACTGGAACAGTTGGGGAAACGATGGCCTAGAGGTATTACTGCTGTACTGCTAATTCAGAAACCCAGTTAATTATCTGGGGACGCGGGTTCGAATCCCACCACGGCAGATGGTGGAATTTGAATTCAATAAATATCTGGAATTAAGAGACTAATGATAACAGTGAATCCATTGTCGATTGTTAGAAAAACCCATCCGGTTCGCTAATGTCCTTTAGGGAAGGAAACTGCCATCCTTAACTGGTCGAGCCTAAATGTGACTCCAGACCCACCGCAATGTGGCTGACTCTTAACTGCCCTCTGGGCAATTAGGGATGGGCAATAAATGCTGCCTGGCCAGCGATGCCCTCATCCTGCGAATGAATTTTTTTAAGAAAGTTAGGATCATAGTCACTGAGTTTACAAAAACAAGTTGAGAAGGGAGTCTCACAGAAACATATAAAGTTCTAGCAGGATTAGACAGGGTAGATACAAACAGGATGTCCCCGAAAAACAGGGAGACCAGAACCAGGGGTCAATGCTTAGTGATATAGGGTAGACCATTTAGGGGTGTGATCAGAAGAAATTTCTTCGGTCAGAGTTGTGACCCGGTGGATTTCTCTGCCACAGAAATCATTTGAAGTTAAAACATTCAATGTTTTCAAGAAGAAGATAGGTATATAATTCATAGGGCCAAAGGGACCAAAGGGTATGGGGCAAAAGCAGAAACAGGGTACTGAGTTGAAATGATCAGCCATGATCATGTTGAACGACAGAGCAGGCTCAGAGGGGGTTGACTGGCCTACTCCTGTCCTTAGTTTCTATGTTTCCACGATCTGATTGAGATCTTCAAAATGATTAATTGTTTTTCTAGGATAAATGTAGAAAACCTAAATCCTCTGACATGGGAATTCAGTACAGAAAGTCACAATCTTCAAATCAGATCTTGTCTGCCATGGACCAAAATCATAACATCTTATTCAGAGGGTGATGGTGTAAGCAGTCCCCTCCCCTATAAAAGCTGAAGGCTGTGGGTCACAGCTCAATAACTGCCAGGCATGATCTAACTGACTGACAGAATACGTACATCGGGTTGAATTGCCTATATCTGTTCTGCTGGTGTCTTTGTTTACCTAACAAGCTCAAAGAATTTGACTAGTACATAAATTTCTTTGTGGACAGTTTGATGCAAAGCTGATAATGGAAGTGCATAACTGCGTAGATAGAAAGGTGAGCCACTTGCAGTTCATCAGAAGCAACAACTGTTCGGAGCAGTCAATCTTAATTTCCCCTAGTTGCCAGGGGCATTAAAAAGCCAACTTTAAACCCAAGTTTTTGGGATGGGGCCAAGTGTAGACAAGATCCTGGTGAGTGTGGCAGGATCCCAAGCCCCAAGGCTGCTGAAACAATTGGGTTATGACAGTCTGACAACTCATTTGTTCCGTATATTTTCAATATCCACCACAGTGGGATTTCAGCACAAAACCTCTGGTTTGCTAGTCCAGACATGACCAGAGGACATTGACCAGGATATTGCTTGGGTTGGAGCATTTTAGCAATGAATAGACTCAAGTCATTTTCTTCAGAGAAGTTGAGGCTGAGGGCGAACATCTTGTTGTGGGTAAGGGACTCGGAAAGAGTGAGTAGAAATAATCTGTTTCAATTAATTGAAGGGTCAGTAATAAGGGGCATAATGTTAAGGTGAAGGGCAGGACGTTTAGAGAGCTTTGAGGAAATTGTTTGTCCACCAGAGGGTGGTGGGAATCTGAAATGCACTGGGTGGGAGGGTAGTTGCTGCAGGAAACCTCAAAACAGTAAGTGGATGGATATTTGAAATGTCATAACATTCAAGGCTAAGGGCCAAGTGCTGGAAAGTGGAATTAGTGTAGATAGGTCAATGCAGATTCAATGGGCTGGAGGATCTTCTCTGTGCTGTGTGACATAACTCTACAATATCTCGGGTGTGCTTTATCATAAATGATCACTACAGGTTTTAAAAACCAAAAGAACTGCAGATGCTGTACATCAGGGAAAGAATACAAAGTTGCTGGAAAAGCTCAGCAGGTCTGGCAGCATCTGTGAAGTAAAAAACAGAGTTAACATTTCAGGTCCGGTGACCCTTCCTCAGAACAGATGGTGGCTGGGAAAATGCCAGTTTACATACAGAAAATAGGGAGTGGGATGGGTTGGGGAGTAAACGATAGGATAGAGCCTAAAGAGAGAGAACAACAATTGGACAGACAAGGGAGTTGGTAACGATCAGGCTGCGAGGGTGAATAGCTGTTAATGGGGACTGCTGTGACTAACGATAGGTAGTGTGTAATGGCAGGCTATATGATGACAAGGCCTGGTGTGTGGGATAGGGGGCTAAAACATGGGAGAGTTTAGACCCTAAAATTAAAGAACTCGATACTGAGGCCGGAGGGATGCAGGGTCCCCAAGCAGAAAATGAGGTGTTGTTCTTCTAGCTTGCATTGAGCTTCACTGTAACACTGTAGTATGCCAGAGACAGAGACGTTAGCCAGGGTAGTACGTTAAAGTGGCAGGCAACAGGTAGTTCAGGGTCTTTTTTGCGAGCAGAACGTAGATGTTCTGCGAAGCTGTCACCCAGTCTATACTGGGTTTTACCCAGCCAATCACACAGTAATGAGGTTTGTTCACAGCATTGCCAGAAAACCTGCTAGCACCTCAGTTTGCACTGTATTACTGCCTTCACCAAAAGGTGTAACATTCAAAGAACGAGCCTGCAAATTCATTTCCAGCCATGGACATTCCCCAAAATCAAAGAGAGGTGCAGAAATGCCCGAAATAGCTTCTAGCACCTCAGCAACCAGAAATGAAACTGGCCAGAAGGGAGAAGAGAACCAACTATTTGCCAGCAGCTAGTCTGCCTCTCGATGTCACTTGGATGATCTACTTGTGAGGCCACTTACTGAGAACAGTTTTATTTTGCAAATTGGCTAAACAACAGTCGGCGGTTATTAAAGGAGAATGGATCTTCACATGTGAATACCACAGCAGAGGCTGTTTGAATGGACAATTCTACAATGGAAAGCATTTAACAGAAATCAAAATCAGGTTACTGGTATAAGGAAACTGGGGTGCAGTGTGCTGGAATATCCCAGCAAAAAGCCTGATTTTGGTTGGGGGGGGTGTATTGATACCGAAAATTGCATTGTTAATGTGTAGGAGATCGTTGTGCTCTTTGAAGCACCTTTAAGTAAAATTGGGATACTTCCAGGGACGGTTAAATACTTAGTCAAACTGATAGATTTTAAAGAACACCTTAAAGGAGGAAGTTAAGTAAAGAATTCCAGAGATAGGGGCTACAATGATGGGGGTGATGGAGAGTTCAAAGGGATACACAAGCATTAAAGAGTCAAACACCAGAATTCCTCCACAAACCCCACTGTCCCTCCTCCTCTAAAGGCCATTTTAAGCTCCAACTGTATAATTGAATTTCTGTTCATCCTCCCTAATATCTTAATCTTTGATTTGGAATTTTCACCTTCAATTAAGCACCGTGGGTTGCATTTCTGCTTTACAGACAATGTAGAATTGAAGGATGTTACGCCGATCTGTCAGTTTGAACTTACCTGCATTGGTGAAGTCCTGGGTGATGTTTTCGCACTTTCAGGGAATTCATGCCAAGAAAATGAGATTCCACACAGCTGCAGATTCTTTTGGGCAAAAGATGTGGGATGATGAATGCTAATATCTGGACTCTCATTTGCAGACTCATCACGGTATTCAATTCTGTCAGAGTCAGAAAGAGATGGGAGAGACAATGAGAAGTTATACTGACACTCAGAAAAACAGAGGGAGGCAGTTTTACATTCATGGGGCTGGATGAACACAGCAGGTCAAGCAGCATCATTAGGCCCGAAACGTCAAGTTTTCCTGCTCCTATGATGCTGCTTGACCTGCTGTGTTCATCCAGCCCCATGCTTGTTATCTCGGATTCTCCAGCATCTGCAGTACCTTTTATCTCTGGTACAGTTTTACATTCAGATGAGTTGACCCCGCGATAAGAATGTTTTCCCTTCATCATCAACTTTCAGTTTGCAGTGACTTAGCAAGTTACCCAATACAAAAAAAAACTACAAAGAATCACAGTGATGAAAATACATAGCAACCAGAGATGGCTAATAAATGCACTGTTGCAAGAGAAGGAAAAGTACTCTGTGTACCTCTGTATTCGAATCTCAAGGGCAATCCCAGTTTTTGAGTTTTCTGGGATATGCTCAATCCTGAGGACAGTTTCTAGAAACGTAAGCTTGACTCTTCTTAAAACTTGAAAGGAAAGGAAGGAATGTACATTAGCTTCAGGACATACAACAGAGACAAGCCCATCCCATTGCAACATAAAGAATGTCTAGAAGTGGCGCTGATAGATCAATGTTTTAAAGGCAGCCAGTGGTTTACCCTGGAGTAGGAGCATTGGCTTCAACACTCCTGGGATGCAAGGAAAATGGGGGAGCTGCGAGCTCAGCCAGGGTTCCAATGCCTAATCACAATGTAGGAACCTGTCCTGGAAGGTATCCTCAGGCAGACGTCAGAGCTCAAGCAGCTGGTGTTCAGCTGTGATGCCACCTCTCAAGATTGAGGCGGTCAGGTGAAAAATGCCTGGATGGGTTCTGTCAGAGTATATCACTGAAGGAGTCAGTGTACTTCAGAGGAAGAACATTTAGTGAGTGGAGATGGACAAAGATATTGTTAATACAATGATCAAATCAAGGGAAAGGTGTTACAATTAATTAATTGTTGACACTATTTTCCCACTCCTATACGATTAGACTTTAACAGCTAGAGGGACAGACTCTCAGACAATTTACTCAGATGGTTACTCTCCACAATTGAGCTGCAGCAGGCCTTTTGTCCTCAGGATGTAACACTGTCATGCTGGATCGCATCAACATACGTTCAGTTGGTCTCACGGGAGATTGGTCAGGAAAGTGAACCCTAGCTATGTTTATTTGCCTCTCTCCTGCAAGCAGCTGAGGTTAACTTTGTTGCCATAATGAAACACCAGCTGAGCATCAGCGGCACAGCGACTCAGTGGTTAGCACTGCAGCCTCACAGCGCCAGGGTCCCGGGTTCAATTCCAGCCCCAGGTGACTGTCTGTGCGGAGTTTGCACATCCTCCCCATGTCTGCGTGGGTTTCCTCCGGGTGCTCCGGTTTCCTCCCATAGTCTAAAGATGTGCAGGCTAGGTGGATTGGCCATGCTAAATTGTCCATAGTGTTCAGGGGTGTGTGGGTTATAGGGGGATGGGTCTGGGTGGGATGCTCCAAGGGTTGGTGTGGACTTGTTGGGCCAAAGGGCCTGTTTCCACACTGTAGGGATTCTAAGAATTCAGTGCAAACTGGAAATCAAACATTAATCTCCTGGTCTTTTCAGAACCACACCAGGCTGCACAAATACAAGTCTCTTACGAGGCAGGAATTCCCAAATTAAACATTATTACTGACCCGTTTCGATGGTTTCTGCAAACTTCTCAAGCCCCTCAAATGGCTGTAGTCCGTCAGCTTGATCATCCGTCAACCTCTGACTCAGGCACTCTTTGGCCAGCTGCATACTATCCGTCATAAAGCTGGACCAGTACATTGGCTCCGTGCCAGACACTGCCACAAAACAACTACATCTCAAATTCTCAAAACAACATAACTGTGGTAATAACATACTGTAACAAGTGCTGAAAATACACAGCACCCCACTAAAGCACTTAAAGCAAGGAAACCTACTGTCCTTACCCAGTCTGGGTCTACATGTGACTTCAGTCTCACAGCAACTTGGTCGACTGTTAACTGCTCTCTTCAGTTGCCAAGTAAGAGACTCAGTTTGTTTCAAACCCAGCAGCTCAAGATGTTGGCCAATCACCTCCACCAAATTTTCAGGACAAACAGGGACAGACAATAAACACCATCAACAGCCTCATTTTAAGAAAAGCCACCAGCGCTTCTCTAATGCAGGATTTCAACCCAGAACATTAGCCTATCTTTTCACTTCCAGTTACTGGTGGTGAAAAAGCTACAAATGGTATCTAAACTGAGCAGAAATCATCATCTACTGAGGGACAGTCATTGCCGAAAAATGCTAAATCTGACTGCTCTTTCAATATTCAGGTAAATACAATTAAAACTGGCGTATAAATTTCATCAGGTATTGCCTTATGAGGTCTCTAAACAACCAGTTCAATTTACATTGTGCTTTCAAACCAGAACAAGCAATCCCACATTGCTTGACTAAGACAGAAGCAGAGGCAAAATGGACTCAGAGTGAGTATTGGTCATGTCTTTTTGTAGCTCATCTCCATCCACATGGATAAGAAGAACCACCAGTTCAATTGGGACAACACCAAGATCCTGGGACAAGCAAAGCAGAGACAGGCACAGGAATTCCTAGAAGCCTGGTACTCCACTAAGAAAGCCATCAACAAACACATAGAACTCGACCCCACATACACTCCACTGCAAAGGAAAACCGGAAGTGTGGTAATCCAGCTCAATGGACTCCAGAGTTTAAAAACCAGGTGGGAAAACAGAACGGCGCTTCATCAGAGGCTGCGCTGATGATGTTACCCAGCAGGGTAATGAAATGTCTGTGGAACAACAAACCAGCTCGGCGAGCCAACCAACCACAACACCCACAACCCAAGCTACAAATCTACTCCAAGACCTTAGAGGCCAAGACTTAAACTCAGGGACACGAGTTTGAATCTTATCACGGCAGAGCGAAATTTAACTTAAACTCATAAATCTGGAATGATAAGCTAACTGATTGGTGACCATTGTTGATTCCTGGCCTACGAGACTCCAGAATTATAGTCATTGACTCTTAAATGCCTAGCCTGTATGTGTACTATCTACAAGATGCACTACAAGAACTCAAACATACTTCTTCAACAGTATCTTCTAAAGCTGCGAGCCCTAACACCTACGAGAACAAAGGCAGCATGTGTGCAAGTGTCACCATTTTCCAGTCCCCCTCCAAGTTAACATCACCCTGACTTGGAAACATATAACACGTTCCTTCACTGCCACTAGGTCAAAATCCTGGAACCTTCTCCCTATAATAGCACTGGAGTATACCTACACATCCTGGGCTGCAAGGTTCAAGAACACAGCTCACCACCAACCACTGCAGGGGTATTAGCAATGGGCAATAAATGCTGGCAGCAACCACATGCCATTCATAAAAAAAATTGCAGCACAGCACCAATTTCTGATTATCCTCCTGTGATAGATTTTGAGACTTTTACAATGGTAAAGGTGCAACAAAAATGCAAATTGTTACAGATTGTCATTCATCAATTGAAAATGTTAAAACTGAATCCAACAGATTTTGCTAGGCAATTGAATTTTACAGAAATCAATTGAATTTTACAGACCCGAAGCAGGTAAATTAATGCATAAATTAACAATGATCAACATGAATAGCACAAAATTCCAGCTGTTGTTCAGATTCCTCCTTGTCCTTTTATACTAACTCACCATTGTGAAAATTACACTTACCTATCCGAGGCCTGGGTCGAAAGACCATCTCCAATCCCTGTACCCCCACTGCACAGTTTTCCTGAAGAAGTGATGCCCAGGGTATTGACACAGAAATGTTTTGGATAAATCCTTCAATTATTTCCAAAGGTGCATCAAGTGAATCCAAGATTTCGTTCAAGGACTTGAAATATAAACAAGATATGAGCTGTAACATTGTTCTGGACAGTACAGACAAACAGCTTGGAAATATTTTGAAAATAATTTATTCATTTTGTTTAGACTATCCTATGAACAACCGTACATCACAATTTATAACTTCCAATGACACCAGTAAAGCATACTTACCTCTTATTCAAAACTGTGAACTTTCTGCATCATATTATGCTGAAACAGTGATTTCAGAACTTCAAAGACATTATGACTACAGGTGAGTGTGAGCTTGATGTTACATGACACATCATCTACACTGAGCTGTATATTACATTGTGTGAGGGTAATGGGTTGAACAAACAGAGCCTACTTACAAAGCTACATATATTCATTCACAACGACCTGACCTTGCAGGCAAAAAGAACTTGTCCAGCAATTGAGATAACAAGCATGGGGCTGGATGAACACAGCAGGTCAAGCAGCATCATAGGAGTAGGAAAACTTGACGTTTCGGGCCTAAACCCTTCATCAGAAATGGGAGAGGGGAAGAGGGTTCTGAAATAAATAGGGAGAGAGGGGGAGGCAGATAGAGGATGGATAGACGAGAGGATAGGTGGAGAGGAGGCAGACAAGTCGAAGAGGCGGGGATGGAGCCAGTAAAGGTGAGTGTAGGTCGGTGGGTAGGGAGGAGATAGGTCAGTCCAGGGAGGACGGACAGGTCAAGAGGGTGGGATGATGTTAGTAGATAGGAGATGGGGGTGTGGCTTGGGGTGAGAGGAAAAACAGGTTAGGGAGGTGGAGATGAGCTGGGCTGGTTTTGGGATGCGGTTGGGGGAGGGGAGATTTTGAAGCTTGTGAAATCCACATTGATGCCATTGGGCTGCAGGGTTCCCAGGCTGAATATGATTTGCTGTTCCTGCAGCCTTCGGGTGGCATCACTGTGGCATTGCAGGAGGCCAAGGATGGACATGTCATCTGAGGAATGGGAGGGGGAGTTGAAATGGTTCGCGACTGGGAGGTGCAGTTGTTTGTTGCGAACTGAGCG
>JAHRHZ010000275.1:7699851-7711790 GCA_024137785.1 Ginglymostoma cirratum
ACCTACACTCACCTTTACTGGCTCCATCCCCACCTCTTCGACTTGTCTGCCTCCTCTCCACCTATCCTCTCCTCTATCCATCCTCTATCTGCCTCCCCCTCTCTCCCTATTTATTTCAGAACCCTCTTCCCCTCCCCCATTTCTGATGAAGGGTTTAGGCCCGAAACGTCAAGTTTTCCTGCTCCTATGATGCTGCTTGACCTGCTGTGTTCATCCAGCCCCATGCTTGTTATCTCGGATTCTCCAGCATCTGCAGTACCTTTTATCTCTTGTCCAGCAATTGCACCTTTTTAGACTGTAACAAAAGCACTGGGGACAACAGCTGCGTGATATCGTCTCCATGGAGTGCCTTAACCACTCAGAGCTGAGATGTGAAATTTTGTATCCTTGTGTATGTTCATCTGTTTAAGATGAAAACACTGACAGCACGTCTCTGTTTTTCTTGGAATACTCGGCTCTGTATGAGCAAGTCATTATTGGCAGATTTGCCCAAGATACACAAGCATCAGTTTATTGCGGATTAAATTGTAAAGCAGAAAACAAAACACAGGTGAGAGTGTTACAACACCTCTGGGTCATGGAATAATAGCAGATACAACAGAGAAACAGATTACTAAGCCCAACAGGTCTACCTGTGTTTACATCTCTCAGAAACCTCACCTAATCCCTCATGATCTGACTGCATCAGTATATCCTTCTCTTCCTTTCTCGCACCTAAAGGTCATCTAGCTTCCCCTTAAACACATCTAAGGTATATGTTCCACTTCTCAGGTGGTAGCAAGTTCACTCCCTTGATAGTGAAATCCCTGTAGGTAGACTAAGATGGTCTTATATTCACCTGGTTTAGAGACAGGAAAATCAGCCAAGACCACTGCTCTTGATCACCACACAGTACATTTAGGCAGGTCAGATATGCTACAGAGAGAAGTTCAAATTTTGTGGAATTTAACCAACAGTTTACAAAGTGCGTAGTCAGTCACTGAGGTGCAGCAGAGGAGAGGAAGATGACATGGGAGATGACAACAAATTGGAGTTATGAACAAGTTGGGGAAGAAACATAGAAAGCCAGAAGTACTGTTGGAAGATTGTGGCAAGAGGTAACAGATGATTGAATAGTCAGACTCATTCGGGAGTGTAAAAGAATGAACAGTTCGCAGCATGCTAACAGGCAGGATGGCATGGTCTAACTGCTAAAAGTTCCTCAAAGCAGCTGAGGCAAGTTGGTGAAAGGACACAGAAACCGCAGAAATAAATTCACTGGGTGACAGGAATCTACAGGAGTGAGGGATAGAAGTGTGCGCAGATCTGGACTAATCCATGGGGTTGTGAACAAAGAGAAATGTGTTGATAGAAAATGAACTGAAAAGAATGGATTAAGCAAAGACTGATAATCTGTTCAATAATACTGTACGTAATCCCAATTGCAATTACATATCCTGTACATCACTGCCACTTTCCAACGGTTGGAGGTTAAAGATTAGATCAGAAATTCTGCTATTCTAATCAAGCCATGACTCAGGAGGTAGGAAAATGTAAACAGGAGTAGGTCATTCAGCCTTTTGAGCCTACTCTACCATTCTAGCTCATGATAGATCATTTACCTCAATAACATTTTCCCAGGCCATCCCTACATAAGACCATAAGATAAAGGAGCAGAATTAGGCCATTCAGCCCATCTAGTCTGCTCCACTATTTGATTATGGCTGATATGGTTCTCAACCCCACTCTCCTGCCTTCTCCCATAACCTTTGATCCCCGCAGTAATCAAGAGCCTACTATCTCTGTCTTAAAGACACTAAATGACATAGCCTTCAGAGCCTGCTGCAGCATTGAGTTCCACAAAATAACTACCTTCTTACCGAAGAAATTCCTCCTCATTTTAGTTCTAAAGGGACATCCCTTCACTTTGAGAATGCGCGCTCAGGTCCTAGTCTCTCTTACCAGTGGAAACATCGTTTCCACATCCATTTTATCTCGTCCTCTCAAAAGTCTGAGAATTTCAATCAGATCTCCCCGCATCATTCTAAACCCCAAGCCAGCACAGAGCCAGAGTCTACAAACACACCTATGACAAACCTTTCGTTCCCGGGGATATTTTTATAAACTTCCTCTAGAACCCCTCCAACGCCAGCACATCCTTCCTTAGATACAGGGCTCAAAACTGCTCACATTATTCCAAACATCTTCCGACCAGAGCTTTATACAACCTCACAGCACACCTCTACTCTTGTTTTCTAGACCTCTTGAAACGAATGCTAACATTGCATTTGCCTTCTTAACTACCAAATGAACCTGCATGTTAACCTGAAGAAAATCCTGAACTAGGACTTATAAGTTGTTCTGGGCTTCAGATTTCCAAAGCCCTTCCCTGTTTAGGGAGAATAGGGATGTGGACTGCAACTATGTGCTAGCTTTCAGTGACTAATGAACATGGACACCTAGATCTTTGGCACAACACTTCCCAATCTTTCACCACTTAAACACTCCGAGAATGAATCATTTATTCATAGTGTGTCAAGGAGAGTGTGTTAACTACTCTTCCCAAGACCAAAACAAATTACAGAGAGTTGTGAACACAGTCCAGTCCGTCACACAAACCAGCCTCCCATTCGTTGACTCCATCTATGCTTCCCACTATATTGGTTGCTTTCCCGATGCAATCAAAGACCCCACCCACCCCGGTTATACTCCCTTCCACCCTCTTCCGTCAGGCAGAATATACAAAGGTTTGTATACACATACGAACAGATTCAAGAACAGCTTCTTCCTCACTGTTAGCAGACTTTTAAATGGACCCCTTTAACGTTACTATTAATCTCTCTCTACACCTTCTTGGCAGCTGTAACATTGTAACCTGCACTCTGTTCTGATACTTCGACGTACCTGTATAGTACAATCTGCCAGTAAAGCATCTAAGACAACACTTTTCACAGTATCTCAGTGCGCATGCCAGTAATAAATCAAAACAAAAACCTATCTGTGCTATGAAATAACAAGGTGTGGGGCTGGATGAACACAGCAGGCCAAGCAGCATCATAGGAGCAGGAAAGCTTGACGTTTCGGGCCTAGACCCTTCAGCAGAAATGGGGGAGGGGAAGAGGGTTCTGAAATAAATAGGGAGAGAGGGGGAGGCAGATAGAAGATGGATAGAGGAGAGGATAGGTGGAGAGGAGGCAGACAAGTCTAAGAGGCGGGGATGGAGCCAGTAAAGGTGAGTGTAGGTGGCGGGGTAGGGAGGAGATAGGTCAGTCCAGGGAGGATGGACAGGTCAAGGGGGCGGGATGAGGTTAGTAGATAGGAGATGGGGGTGGGGCTTGAGGTGGGAGGAGGGGATAGGTGAGAGGAAGAACAGGTTAGGGAGGCGGGGACGAGCTGGGCTGGTTTTGGGATGTGGTTGGGGGAGGGGAGATTTTGAAGCTTGTGAAATCCACATTGATACCATTGGGCTGCAACGTTCCCAGGCTGAATATGATTTGCTGTTCCTGCAGCCTTCGGGTGGCATCATTGTGGCATTGCAGGAGGTGCTATTCCCACTTTCCAACACTTGGCCTACAGCCTTGAATGTTATGACATTTCAACTGCTCACCCTTGTAGTTTTTAAAGGTCGCGAGGTTTCCAACCTCAAATTCCCTTCCAGATTCCCCATCTTCTGGGTGAAAAAGTCTTTTTTTCCTCTGAACCTCCTGTCTTTCTCCTTAAAATTGTGCCCTCTCACTATTGACCCTTTGACTAAAGGGAACTGCTGCTTTCTATTCACCCCATCCGTGCCTTTATACATCTCAATCAGATCTCCCCTCAACCTTCCCTGATCGAAAGAAAACAACCAAAGCTGCGAATATCCTATTAACACTCAAGAATAAAGGTGAAATGAAGTACCATGACCATCCCGAAAGTAGTATTAGACAAACTAATGGGCTAAAGGCAGATAAATCTCCTGGCTCCAATGACTTGCATCCTATGATCCTAAGAGAGGTAGCTACAGAGATAGCGGATGCATTGTTTATAATTTTCCAAAAATGCTTGGATTCTGGACAAGGAGCAGACAATTGGAAAACTACTAACGTGACACCCGTATTCAGAAAGGGTGGAGGCAAAAAGCAGATAATTATTGGCTGATTAGCCTACACAACCATACGTCTACCAAAAATGTTAATCCAATCAAGCAGAATCAGCATGGCCTTATGAAAGGGAAATCACATCTTATTAATTTATTGGAGTACTTTGAGGAAGTCTCAACCAGGGTGGATAGAAGGGAACCAATAGATATGTTGTGTTTGGACTTCCAGAAGGTGTTTGACAAAAATGTCAAGTATTAAGAGCCCACAGTGTTGGAAATGGTATGTTGGCATGGAAACTGAATCGACTAATGGGCAGGAAACAGCGCATGGGGATCAGGAGTTCTTTTTCAGGTTGATGACCCATGGGGTTTCACAGGGATCAGTGCTGGGACTACAACTGAATACTACATATATTAATGACTTTGTGGAATGAAGTGAATACAGTGAAGACAATTTGCACATGACACAAAAGTAGGTGGAAAGGCAAGTTGCGAAGGGGATACAAACAGTTCACAGAGAGATATTGATAGGTTAAGTGAGCAAAAAGTTGGCAAATGGAGTATAACGTGGGAAAATACAAAGTTGCTTATGTTGGAAGGAGCACAAAAGAACAGAATATTTAAATGGAGAAAACTGCAGGAAGCTGCAAGACAAAAGGACTTGGGGATGCTCGTACATGAAACACAGAAAGCAAGCACACAGGTGTGGCAGGTATGGGATTGTGACCAGGTGGCCAGCAGCAGAAATCGCTATGAGTCAGTTTAAGAGCTACAAATCAAGCAACCTGGGAATTTTAGACAAGCTAATCTAAACTCCGACCTCAGTTAAAACTGCTGTGACCTCGAGTTTCCTGTGTTGATCAAATACAGTAAGTGTCATGGTGGTCTCTAGACATACTGGCACCACTATTATCTTATATGGAGTTCGGAATATTACTGTTTACAACGTGCTGTAAACATTTCGGACTGGTTTACCAGTAGACTCCATTGGTTGGGACTGAACAACATGATCAGGCGTTGATCAATTCTTTGGCTGACTGCCAGAGATGTTTCTGGAACAAAGCACATTTTCAGATAAGTTAACAGAAAACAGAAGTTTTCCTCAGAGGAGAAGCCGCCTCCAGACCGCATTGGAAAAGCACGTGCCACTGAAGCTACTTCCAAAGAAGACAAAAGAACCATGAGGTGAGACTACACCGAACAAATTTGGCCACTTCACTTGAATCGGGTTAGTATTTGATTCAAGCCAAACTTACAGAGTTAAAGAGAGAGTTAGGGTTAAATGTGGATTAAGTAAAGCTAAGGTAAAGTGAAGTTAAATGAAGTGAGTTAAAGCTGAAGTTAAGTTAGATAAAGGGAGAACGAAATGTTGTAATGAATGTATGTTTTATATTAAGCAGTTAAGTATTTAAAGAGTTAAATAAAGAAGGGTTTGTTTAATTAAATTCTGAGTTGGTTGCCTGCCTCTTGTCTGTCACACAAGGTTACCTGGGTAAAAGGTTTCAGTACTCCTTTTCAGGGTACAGAATGTTAGCCCTTATTTCAAGGGAGTTGGAGTTTAAGAGTAGAGAAGTCTTAGTGCAACTCTACAAGGTGCTGGTAAGGCCACATCTGGACAACTGTGAGCAGTTTTTGTCTCCATATTTAAAGAAAGAAATCATTTTATTGGATACAGGACAGAGAAGGTTCACTACGTTGATACGTGGTATGGAGGGATTGTCTTATGAGTAAGGGCTAAACAGGTTGGGGCTCTACTCACTGGAGCTTGGAACAACGAAGGATGATTTCATTGAAACATAAATGCTAAGAGGGTGTTTCCCCTCATGGGAGTGTTTAGGACCAAAGGGCACATTCTCAGAATAAAGTGGTGCCATTTAAGACTGAGATGAGGGAGTTCTTCTCTGAATATTGAGAGTCTTTAGAATTCTTTGCCACAGAGAGCTATGGGGGCAGAGTCCTTGTGTATATTTAAAGCTGAGAAAGATAGATTCTTGATCAGTCAGGCTCAAAGGGCCAAATGGCCTCCTCCTGTTCCTACTTCTCACTATCTTATCCTGCCTTTCATTGAGTACTTCCTTGGCTTGTTCCTTCTTCCAAAGTGCATGATCTTATTCTTTTCAGGGTTAAATTCCATCTATAACTGATCTGCCCATCTGACTGAACCACCTATACTTTCATGCAACCTACAACCTTCTTCCTCACTATTAATAATCAGCCATTCTATGTCATCCTCAAACGTACTTATCATTCCATCAACATTCTAATCCATATTGTTCCTATTCCTTCTATATATTCCTACACTCTGCTTTCTGCATGTTGACCTATCCTCATTCTATGCTGGTACATTATCCCAATGTCATGCACTTCAATTTTATTTACTAACCTCACATGACTTTGCCATAAGCCTCTTGAAAATCCAAATACACCATAACCACAGAATCTCCCTTATCAACTGTGATTAACATCCTCAAAACAAAACAGGTTTGTCAAACGATTTCAAATTCATAAATCCATGCTGGCTCTACCCAATTCAACAATGATTTTCTAAAGAGTCAGAAGTTGCATTGTCCCTACTATTGATGTTAGGCTAACAGGCCTGTAGTTCACTGAATCTCTCCCCCTTCTTTCATTTGTAACCCTCCGATACACAGGCCCGTTGCAGAATCAATTGTATTTTGAAAGATGATCACTGGCATACCCACTACCTCTGTAACCACTTTTTTCAACACTTCAGGGGGAAGGTAATTGGGTCCCAGAGATTTGTCAACTTTCAGTCCCATTACTTCCTCCAATAATACCTGCAACCAATTATAATTTCCTTCCGTTCCACATTTTCACTAGACCTTTGGATCTTAGTTATTTCAGGGAGACTTCTCGTGTCTTTCTCCATGAAGACAGACACAGGGTACTTATTTAGCTTCTCTGCCACTTCTCTATTTACTGTTATAAATTCTCCTGTCTCTGAAGTCAATCTACATTTGTCTCTGCTAATCATTTTGACAAAAGCTTGTAAAATACATTTTCATGTTGCATGCTTTTTCACATTCACATTCTATTCTCATTTCCTTGATCAATTGTTTAATTCTAAAATCCTCTCAATCCTTGGGCTTACAACTTTTTTTGGCAACTTTACAAGTCTCCGGCACTGAAACAATACTATCACCCCTCCCTCCCTTTAGGTCTTGGGTTCAAGTTCTTCGTCAGAGACTTAAGCATATGATCCCAGTGCTGTCTTTCTGAGGAGATGCTAATCGGAAACCCTGTCTATCCTTACCAGTAGGCATTCAAGATCCCATGGCTGCTATTTGCAGGAGAGTCATCTTCCCGAGTCCAAGCCGATGTTTATCAACCAATGTCAACAAAACAGATCAACCAGAGATTTATTTAATAGCTGTTTATAGCAATTTGATGTGTATTAATTGTCTGCAGTTCCTACTTTATTACAGTGACTACACTTCCAAAAGTCTCCCAGTACCTGTAAAGCACTTTAGAACATTCCAAGGTCATGAAAGCAATATATAAATGCAAGTACTTTCAATCAACAATCACCGCTACACATCATGAACATCTGCACAGTTTCTGTGTAAGGTGCTTACTCATCCATGTAGAGAGCTGTACCAACATTCTACAGCTTACTCCAGGTCTCCACCTGGTCAACTTAAACTAAAGCAAGCTTTTTGACTCTGCATACTAGGTGACTTCAGCCCTTACCGATTTGTCCAGTGGAACCTGTGCAAGGGAGCCTGTTCCCTGGTAGAGATCCACACTCAGCTGCTCCAGACTCAACTTCTCCTCCAGGAAGTGGTCCAAATACCGGTGCAGCAGGTACCTGCATGCCCGTTTCTTAATCGATTCAGAGAAAGGCCAAGGCATCTCGACTTCAACCCATGAACAATTATTTGTGTTGTATCAGAATTATCCTGGTGCTGTCTGCCTCCAGCCCTGATCTCCACTGCTCTGCCTTGCCTTTTAGCCTATTAATTGATGGATTAATTTATCAGCATTCCCTCTGTTTGTCCCACTACATGTACCACCATCCTAAACCTTACACTTGCACAGTAACTCAATTTTCTTCCCTAGCTTTCCCTACATTTAACAGTCTCTATGAATTCTCGAGTGTTACCCCGCTCTCTCAACAATTACTCCCTGCCCTTTAACATCTGTATTTTACTTCCTGAGTCATCATCCCTCAAATATATCAATTGTCCCTCAGAATTTACACCCCTCCACTGTTTTCCCTCAAAATCTACTCGCAATATTGCGCTCCCCAACATTTACCAGTGCCCCTAAAAATTAACCTCCAATTACTCCCTCAATTTAACCCCTTACTATTTACGCTTCAATGCAACACTACTGCCTCAATATTGTCCCCACCATCCTCTCCCTCAGCATTTCCTCCCTGAGTATTTACCCTCAGGATTGAAAGCAGTTTACAGTCTCTGCTATCGCTGTACCACGGAAGGAAGGGGTACAGACAGTCAGTGACAGTGCACGCTGCTCCCAGGCCTCAGTGACAACTAGGCCCAGATCGCTCAGAGCCCCCTCGCACTCAGCGACTGACGTAACTGCGTACACGACACTGTGACCACACACCACCATCTTTCAGACTGGCGCGGGCAGTGTGCCTGTGACAAAGATGGAAGGTGCCGTTGTTCTGCCAGTCACAAAGATGGCGAGGGCGGGCTCCCTGCGTGCCTGTCTGTAACGCCGTGACGCTGGTGCTGCTGTGGGCGGGGAGCTCGCGCAGTCGGATTTTAAACGTTCGTTTAATTTAAATTTCCAGTGCGCGGAGCGAGCGGCTTTTCTCAGAAAAGATGGTGCTGCTGCTGGTGCTGGTCTGTTGTTAACCTTCAGTTACTGCTTTGTAAGTCAAGGCACCATCTCAATAGAGATATGATTTTAATTACAACAGCTCGGCTTCTTCACTCCCAACCACCCCCTCCTGTCACCTTCCTCCCCCTCACTCTCCAATCTCCCCCTCACCCTCCAAATCCCCCCCGTCACCCTCCAAATCCGCCCCGTCACACCTTTCCCCCCATCACACTCAAACCTCCCATCACCCTCCAATCCCCTCCACCATCACCCCCTCACTCTTCCCCCCCACCCCACCCATCAACCCCGATCACCCCTTCACTCCCCCATCAACCCCCTCACTCTTCCCCCCTCACCCCCATCAACCCCTGATCACTCCTTCACCATCCCCCATCACCCTCCCCATCAGACCTCCATCACGCCTTCACCCACCCTCACTCCTTCATCCCCCATCATTCCTTCATCCCTCCACACCCTCAACCCCATCACCCTCCAATCCCCTCCCTCATCACCCCCTCACCCCGCAACCCACCTCCCGCTAACACCCTGCCCCTTTCCCTCCAACACCCTCCTTTATCAACGCCTCCCCATTCCACCTCCCACACCATCTCCTCACCCTCCAAAACCCTCCCTCATCACCACCTTTCCCCCATCTTGCCTCCCTCATCTCCCCATTTCTCCTTCCCTCTAACATCCTCACCCTCACCCTCTGACCACCTCACCCTCCAACCCAGCTCCTCATCATCTGTCCCCAACCCATCCTCTAGCACGGTTGAAATGTTCGGGCATAATAGGTTGTGGACCAAAAGCAGGTAAATGGGATTAGTGTAGTTTGTTGGTTGGCATTGACCTGGTAGGCTCTCCCCACCCTCTGCTCCCTCTCAACACACTGCACTCCATGGAGACAGCAAGAACTACACATGCTGGATTCGGAGGCAATATAGTGTGGAGGGTTTTTTTTCTATTCATGGGTGTCACTGGTTAGGCCAGCATTTCTTGCCCATCCCTAGTTGCCCTTGAGAAGGTGGGGGTGAACTGCCTTCTTGAACCGCTGCAGTCCTCCTGCTGTGGGTTGACCCACAATGATATGAGGGAGGGAATTCTAGTGTTTTGACCCAGTGACAGTGATGGAACAGCAATATATTTCCAAGTCAAGATGGTGAGTGACTTGGACAGGAACTTGGAGGTGGTGATGTTCCCATATGTCTGATGCCCTTGTCCTTCTAAGATAACAAGGTGTGGGGCTGGAGGAACACAGCAGGCCTGCTGTGTTCCTCCAGCCCCACACCCTGTTATCTCGGATTCTCCAGCATCTGCAGTACCTTTTATCTCTGATACAATTTTAACCCTTGTCCTTCTAGCTGGAAATGGTCATGGGTCTGGAAGGTGCAGTCTGAGGATCTTTGGTGAATTTCTGCAGTGCATCTTATAGATCTTGTACACGTTGCTGCTACTAAGCGTCGGTGGTGGAGGGACTGAATGCTTGTGGATGTGGTACCAACCAAGCCGGCTGCTTTGTCCTGGATGGTGTCAAGCATCTTGAGTATTGTTGGGGCTGCACTCATCCAAGCAAGTAGGGGAGTATTCCATCACACCCCTGATTTGTGCTTTGTAGATGGCGGACAGGCTTTGAGGAGTCAGGAGGTGAGTTGCTCGCTGCAGTATTGTTAGCAGGACTCTGAGTCCTGATGAAAGGTCCCGACCCAAAATGTCGACTTTCTTGCTCCTCTCATGCTGCCTGACCTGCTGTGTTCTTCCAGCTCCACACTGTATTGCCTCTGCGCCCCTCTCCCATCTCTCTTCCCCCCCTCCTCCTGTTCCCTTCCCCTCCTTCTGTCCCCTATCCCTTTCCTGTCTTCCATTTCCCTCCCTTCCTACCCCTTGCTTCCACATCTTCATTCACCTCTTCATCCCTCTCAAACCCCTCCTCACCCAATGCCTATTCTTAAATCCTTCAGCACTGATAGAATGCTGAAGATGAGAAGTTATGCGTCAGTTATGGGGAGACTGTACAGCATTAGTCACCTTATTTCAGGAAGGATGTTCATACGTTGGAGGCAACTTGGAGGGGATTTACCGGAATGATACCTGGAATGTGTGGATTGTCTTACGAGGAAAGATTGATCCAGCAAGGCTTGTGTCTGTGGCATTTAGAAGAGCAAGAGGTGACTTTTTTGATTAGAACATACAATCCTGAGGGGTCATGACAGCGTAGATATAGAGAGGATGTTTTGTCTTGTATAAGAATTGAGAATAAGTGTTCACTGTTTAAAATTAGGTGTCGAACATTAAAACGGGCATGGCCTGCAGTTAGAATTTTGACAAGGTGTCACATGGGAGACTGATCAAGAAAGTTACAGTCTATGGTATCAAGGGTAATTTACTGAATTGGATCCAAAATTACCTTAGTGACAGGAGGCAGAAGATGATTTTTGTGACTGGAAGTCTGTGTATGTAGGTTTGGTGCTGGCTCCTTTGGAGTCTTTGGAACTTTCCTGGAAAGGTGATGAAGGCAGAATTCTTGAATATTTTTAAGGTAGATAAATTCTTGTTAAGCAAAGGTGTGAAAGATTATTGAGGTAGGGTAGGTAGGAAAATTTGATATTACAAGCAGATCAGCCATGATTTTACTGAAGGACAGAGTAGGTTCAAGCAGCCAAATGACCACCTCTTCATTCATCTGCTTATTCTGACTGTTGCATTGCAGTAAGCTCAAGAAAAGTTGGATCTGAGAGACCATCAAGCTTGTCAGAGCAAAAATTGAATCCATCAGCACCTGAAGAAGGAGTAAGACTCTGAAAGCTTGTGTTTTCAAATAAACCTGTTGGACTATAACTTGATGTGTGATTTCTGACCTCGTCCACCCCAGTCCAACACCGGCAGCTCCACATCATGGATAGCCTTAAATGACAGCATTTCATTTTTGTGCAAATATATTATCTTTCTTCTAAATCTTTTTCTCTGTGCATTGATAGATTAACGGTAAATGTAAGTTTACCAAATGTGAGATAACAAGGTGTGGGGCTGGATGAACACAGCAGGCCAGGCAGCATCATAGGAGCAGGAAAGC
>JAHRHZ010000275.1:7735287-7762215 GCA_024137785.1 Ginglymostoma cirratum
CACTCTCCCTCCATCACTGACTCCACCCACCCATTTAATCCCCCTCCCGCAGCCCCGTATACTCTCCCTCATCACTGACTCTACCCACCCATTTAATCCCCCTCCATAGCCCCCTGTACACTCTCCTCCCATATAAAGGAAGTAAGTTACTGAGGTTGTAAGGGCTGCAGGAACAGGGCAGGACATGGGTGAGGATGCGCATAAAATACTGAGACAACTGGGCAGGTTGAGAATATGTTTCAGATGTGTGATGTTATGGCTTCATCAGTAAAGTATGAAGTACAAAAGCAAGGAGCTCAGATGAAACTGCATAAAAAACAAGTCCCTCAAATGCAGCTTTGGATCCAATTTTGGACACAGCACTTATAGAAGGATGTAAAGGCTGAGAGAATGCAGAGAAGATGGGGCAGTAAGGGGCATCAGTTACATGGAGACACTGGGATGTTCTCCTTGGAGAAGAGAAGATTGAAAGGCGATCTGATCTATATATTCAAAGTCCTCAGGGTTGTGGGCAGAGTTGTTCAAGAGAAACTGGTTCCATTGGTGGGTGGATTGAAAACAGTAAAGAAGGAAACAGTTGAGGTGATTGACAAAAGATTCAAAGATGACAGAAGGAAAAACATTTTACACGTGAAGAGGTTAGGATTTAGAATGCACTGAGACTGTGGGGAGGCAGTCTGATGTTTTCTACAGGGTACTGGATAATTATCCGAAGAGAAAAATATTGTAGGCATGGGAAGTGGGACTTGGTGAATCACTCTTGCTGATAAGGCAAAAGGTCACTTTTTGAGTTACAACTATTCTATGATTCTCATATTTAACCTACAAAACATATTCAGTGATTAATGCTATTCCATACAATATACAACTCAAAAACTTACAATCACAGAAACCCCCCCAGGGATCTTTATTCCTTCAATGACCATTTCCTCTGGTAACCAGCGAACTGTCCCTGGTGCTGGGGGGTAGAGCCTTAGAGTCTCCTTTATTACCTGTGAGATAGGGATAATGACAGCAGTTACTCCATTATGACAATAATGTCCTGGGAACTGACTGGATGGAATGTTGTCAAACCCATTCTGGGCTCGTCAGTCAATTCAGCCAACACTGGGCTTGGAATTTCTCTCCTGATGGTCACTGGATGGAACTGAAATGATGATTTCAATCACAATCCATTCCTGATGGGGGTACAGTTCTGAGCCAGTCATCGTATGTCATAGGACTTGGGTATTAATGTTATGCATTAGGAGACATCTTGAAAATGTTTCATGGCTGGTGTGCTTGCTGTTTCATTCTGTATCTAACCCCATGCTGTCCCTGTCCTGGGAGTGTCTGATGGAGGACAGTGTAGAGAGAGCTTTACTCTGTATTTAATCCCTTGCTGCCCCTGTCCTGGGAGTATTTGATAGGGACAGTATAGAGAAGCTTTATTCTGTTTCTAATCCTGTGCTGTCCCTGTCCCAGGAGTGATTTATGGGGGACAGTGTAGAGGAAGCTTTACTGTGTGTCTAACTCCACGCTGTCCCTGACTTGGGAGTGATTGGTGGGGACGGTGTAGATCTCATGGAAAAATAAACAGAACAAAAAAAAAGTTGTGAGAGATCCATTCACAGTTTTGAAGATGTAAAGAAGATGTTGCACCTGACTCATATACTGCAATTGGCCAATGTCATCAACAGTTACATCTCGTTTCAGCCCAACAACTTCATCCACTTCTGCTTGTAACCTGAAGGAGAGACAGAGTCTGCATAATCCAGGAGCACAGCATAATCCAGGAGCATAGCACATCACTAGAAATTCTGTAAAAATCTATAAAAACAGTATAAAAATTGGAGCTGAGATTGTAAAGGAGTGATCTGGACAGCATTTTAACGTGGAGGGAATGTGGGGAAATTGGGTGGATCTTTACCTACAATGGAGAACAACAAGGAGACTAACTCGGAGGACTGGAGCTCTCTGAAGCAAACCCAGGAGAAGTTTCATCACACCGTATGTTGTGAGAGTGTGGCAAATACATCTGCATGAGCTTTGAGGCTGCAAATCAGTATGAAGATGGAGGAATTGTAGATAATGTAGCTAAGGAAAAAAGGCAAAGTTCAGGAATGAAAGAGACAGAGAGTGTGCACACCTCCATAACTCCTCAATAAAATATTTTTGTGGCTGTTTCAATGTTGGAATGGCAGCACCCATTTTCACACACAGCAAACTCCCTCAAACAGCAATGAGATTGTGACCAGATAATCTGTTTTTGAGAGATGTTGGTTTAGAAATGAAGGTGACATATTTTTTAGGACACAGGGGAAAACAGTCCTGCTCTCCTGCAAAGAAGTGGCTGTGAGATCTTTGTTATTGACCTGAGAGATAGATAAGGCTAAGTTTAACCTTTCATGCAAAAGACACTATTTCTGACATGACTGTTCTAGAGTGTCAGCCTAGGTTATGGGTTCAAGTATCTGGCAGGAACTTAGCCTCACTGCCTTATACTTGGAGGTGTCAGGGTGGAGCAAGCCTGGGACAGTCAGCTCACGTAATCACAAAAAGGAGTCATTTGGCCCATCATCTCTGCACGAACTCTTAAAATCAGCATCCTAATGGTTGCCAGTTTCCTGCCATTCCCCCATATCCTTGTACATTGTTTCTAATTAAATAATATGCAATGCTCCCTTGAGTGCTTCAATTGAAATTGCCTCCACATTTCCATAGAGCACATTCCAGACCCAAACCATCATTGTGTGGAAAGAATTATTTCTCACACTATTTTTGCTTCTTTTGCAAATCTCTTTCAATCTGTGCCGTCTCTTTCTGGATCCTTTTACGAGTGGAACCAATTTCCCTTATCCATTCTAACCAGACAGGTTACAATTTTGAAAATTCTGATAAATTTCCTCTTAGCCTTCTCCTCTGCAGGGAAAACAGTCCCAACTTCTCCAACTATGAAGGTTTTCACTTTTAGAATCATTCTCGTAAACGTCTTCTGCACACTCTCCAATACGTTCACATCCTTTCAATAATGTGGTGCCCACAATTGTGCACAATATTTTAGCTGAGGTCTGACAAGTGTCTTGTACAAGTTCACCATCACCTCCTTCCTCTTCTTCTGTATACTCCTATTAATAAAGCTGAGGATACGGTGTACTTTTTTAACTGCTCTGCCCCCTGTCCTGCCACCTCCAATGGTCTGCACACATATACACCCAGCTCCCTCTGCTCCTGTACCCCCTTTAGAATTGTACCCTCTATTTTATGTTGCCTACCAATGTTCTTCTGACTAAATTGTGTCACCTCGCAATTCTCTGCATTGGATCTCATTTGCCACCTATCCAACTACACCACCAACTTGCTGTGTCCTTTTGAAGTCCTAAATTGTTTACAATGCTTCCACATTTTGTAACCATTAACTTTGAAATTGTCTCCTCAAAAAGCAAAGTCCCAATCCGACCTCTGGGGAACTCCAATACCAAGAGAGTTTCCACCTTGGTCACCATGATCTGGGTAGCACCCACCTGTTTTGTAAAGACAGATGAAAAGTTTTAATTTAATATCTCAGCCTCGCCTCTGGCTCCATATGTAAATCTCCTGTTTCATCTATAGTCAACTCTATATCTCTTTATCTCTATATCCCTTTTACTCTTTAAATGCTCAGAGAAGTCTTTGGGATTCACCTTTATGTTGGCTGCCAGACTTTGCTTATAATTTCTCCTGGTTTCTCTAATTTGCTACTTCACGACTTGTCTGAACCTTATGTATTCCTTTTGGTTCTCAAATGTATTTTCCACCTGACACCTGTCATAAGCCCAATTATTCCTAATTTTAATTTCTATCTCCTTTGTCAGCCAGAGAGCTGTAAATTGTTTACCTTCCCTTTCCTAGATAACAAGCATGGGGCTGGATGAACACAGCAGGTCAAGCAGCATCATAGGAGCAGGAAAACTTGACGTTTCGGGCCTAAACCCTTCATCAGAAAATCCTGATGAAGGGTTTTCTGATGAAGGGTTTAGGCCCGAAACGTCAAGTTTTCCTGCTCCTATGATGCTGCTTGACCTGCTGTGTTCATCCAGCCCCATGCTTGTTATATCAGATTTTCCATACTGGTTGTGAGAATCACATTTAAATGAAGCTTAAAGAGGTGTTCAAAGGCAGTTCTTCCCTGGTGTGAGTACTGTACAAGGGCTGCTTTGGGAAACTGTTCTGGGGTGTTTTTGGGATCTGTAAATGAGTGTTTTTTAGGTTAATCTTACCATGTCTTTTAAAAGCTTTAATGTTGTGTCATATGTAAATAGTTTAGTTCATACTTTTTTTTTGCTTAAAAATCTTGTTTTATTGTTTAAACCAAATCTACAACAATGTATGATTGCGTTTCAGTGAAAGATCATCTCATTAAAACAAAAAATGTTTATTAATCCCAATTTCAATTTGGTATCTGACTTGTCCAGTAATAGCTGGAATCATAATATTAGACACTTGCAGTTTGTTCAGGAGATGGTGGTGAGAAATCTTCCAGACACTCTTTCAAGATGAAAATCTGGTTACACAATCTGGTTACATACTGGATTCATAACAAGGGTGCTTCAGTGAGGCAGAGAAATGAGATGGACAGTATGTGCCTCAGCAGGAATCTTCCTACTGAAAACCGAAACAATCTCCACCAGCTGCAAATAGCGTTCAAACACAGTCAGGTGATCTCCAGCAAACAAGTTCAGCAGTTAGTTGGAACCCCATACGCCTTCCCAAAAATGTAGGTTTCAAAACAACTATATCTTCTATTGACTTTTTAGAGAATAATCCAGTTATCTCCAGATAAACACCCTTTCCCCCCACAATCCTTGAAAGCTTTTCTGCAAAAAATGCTAAAGATGAAGACTTCATACTATTATTATAATTCTTGAAGAATATTGTAAAATCTGTGAGTAAGATCTTTATAAAGAAAGGGGCAATCATTCAGAAACTTGGGAAAACGGCAGTATAAACCATTTCTGAAGAAGGGTCCAGACCCGAAACGTCAGCTTTCCTGCTCCTCTGATGCTGCTTGGCCTGTTGTGGTCATCCAGCTCCACACCTTGTTATCTTAGTATAAATCAATTAATGTCCATGAAAAAATTGAAGGCTGATAAAATTAGTGTTTTAAAGGGAAACAAGTAGTTATTGTTCAACTGAAAATATCTTTAAGAAGCATTATCAGTCTGATGCTATTTTTTACAATGTAAAGCTCAGAGAAGAAGCAGAAAGGCCATGAATCATCCATACTGTTAAAAAGGGTGCAAAGATCAGGAAGGAGAAGGAGAAAATGACATAAAATTACAATCTTTCCTATACTTCGAGAGAAAATATAAAATACAATGACATTGAAATGTTTGAAAATTTTGTTTACAGAAAAATGAGATAATTCTGAAACAGTAAAAAGAAAATAATCTTTATTTGAAACAATGAACAATAAATCAATTTCATCTACATAAAAAGAGAAAACTTACACAACAACTTTCAAGAAAATCATTTAAGTAAGAAACAGTAGCAGGGTATGGTAGGAAATGATGTAGCAATAAATCTCCTTATGTGAAATAATTGTGTAAAGGATTTCATAACCGGAGGAAAGTTTGGAGAGAGATGTTATATAGGGCAGTTAATGCTTGAAAGAGTTAACTGACATCATATTGAAAAGCTCCATCATCAGATGTAAACAACTATTCCTGGAGGAGCTAATTGGACAGTGATGGTGCCAGGAGTGGGGATTCTTGGTGGCGGCAGATCACTGCAGCAGAGGCAGTGACCTGAGTGGGGATTCCTGGCTGCGTTATTCCTGAAATATGGACTCTTGCTGGATCTCGGGAGGGGACACCTTGAGGCCTGGAACACCTTGCAGAGACTTTGCAGAAACCCTGGAACTGTGTTTCAAGACCCCTTGTAGACAGGATGAAACTTTATTTAGGTAATTTCTTTCTATTCTTTTTGTAACTCAGAATGGCACGGGAAAATGGCAACAAACACTTTTCACTGTATCTTTCTAGATATATGCGACAATAAACAAATAAATAACCCTCTCAGGGTTTGCTACAGTATTTGTGTGGAATGTTTCAGTTGAAGTAATGTGAACTTACTCTTACATTGAGTCTAATGTCTTATGAGATACCACCATCAATTGAGATTCAGTCCTATTTTTTGCAACAATCATTGTGTAGTCATAATTCCTCGCTTGGAATGTGTAGCTTAGATTAATATCAGCAAGAAAAGCAAGAAGATGAGATGAACAGTATGTTCCTCAGCAGGATTCCTCCTACTGAAAACCAAAACAATCTCCACTGCCTGCAGATAACATTCTAACAGAACAGCCACTGAAACTTGTCAAAACTTCACAGTCTCACCATTATAATACTCTGGGAGAGTTCTGAGTTCCCACGATATCTCAATGTAATAAATTTTGGGTCAGACCTGGGTATTCTGTCAGGTTCAGTAGTGCTGGCAAGCAGCTCAATATGCAAGCCATTTCTGAAGAAGGATCAATGGACTTGAGACATTAATTTTGCTTTCTCTCCACAGATGCTGCCAGACCTGCTGATTTTCTCTAGCGATTCTGCTTTTATACCAACTTCTCGAGCTTTCCTATCCAACCTTTCCCTGTGATCACCATCCCTACTTTCCCACCACACACTCCATTCATTCCACAATTTCTCTGCTACTTCCATGATCTGTTTATTCCCTATTCCTATCCACAATCTCTTCACACCATCAAACTACCTCTATTTCTCACTTGACCAATTTGTCTGCAGTTGTAGACTTGTGCTACTGAGTTCCTATCAGATGGGTAGCCAGCTTGCCAAACAGGGTGTCTCAAAAGTCCGGAAACCTAAAGCAACAAATTAAGACATACTTTATAATTAAAAGTCCATGCCATTCAAATCAACTTTCAGTAACCTGATTGCAAATTCACCTTCCTGCTTTACGTGGCTTGGTGAATGACAAAATCAATGTGTTATGAATGAGAAATTTGAACCTTTTCCAATTTGACATATAGTGAATTATGACATTCCAGAAATTGATGCATCTTGCGCTAATATATCCACTTTTTCAAAGCTTGTGAAATTTACATTATTTTGAATCACCGATACTTTAACATTGTGTGATTTTAAATAGAGAATTGTAACACACTGCAGCTTCATGTTCCTTTCTCAGGGGTAGAATTTCTGATCCAAACATTGCACTGACCTTAAACAGACATGGTATTTTTTTCATAATTTATTTGCACTCGAAGGATTAAATCATTCTGAAATTCCCTTGATGGCTTTTGTAACTTAGGCAGAACATTGTCAGGACTCTCTTGAGCATTTTTATTGTTTTATTCGTTTCCTGAGAGTTTTACTAATTTTCCACTGGCATCAGGCAATAGATCAGGAGAATTTCTGTTGAATTTGAGAATATAAAGGTAATCTCACATTTCTGAATGCAAAATATGCTTTATTGTATTTGTTTGGAATAAACCCTGAAGGAATAATCAAATATATTGAATCATCTGTTTTGATTTTACATTTTCTAAAGAACATAATGTAGCAATACAGTTTCTTAGAAACCTAGTAAATTCAATTGCGAAAAATACATTTGATCTATTGACTTTGTGATAAGCTTTAAGGAACTAAGGAAAATAATAAATGTCTAAATAAGAGTGTTGCTGGCATAAGCAACTAGTTGGAGGTAGGCTTGCACTATCAATCAACAATGCATCATAAGTAAAAGCTTTTCATGTAATTTGCATCTCTCTTTAGAACGATCCATTAGAAACATTACTCTTGTAAGAACTTAAAATAGGGCTGAATCTTACATTTCTTTGGCTAGGTACGAGTTACATAGGGGTTTTCGGAGGGATTTTTTCATTGTGGGACCTAAGAGATTTACTCACCGTGTGTTACTAAACTCACTTCATAAACTACCAACCTCTCCCCTAGGATGTCCCAGTTCCAGTCCCGTCTTATCATGTGCCATTACCAGAACAACTCACCAGTGCTGTGATATGCCAGAGTTAATCAGTTCAATATGCAAACCAGTTCTGAAAAGGGGTTACTGGACTCCAAATGTTAATTCTGCTTTCTCTCAATAGATGCTGCCAAACCTGCAGAGTTTCTCCAGTAATTTCTGTTTTTGCACAAATTTCCCAAGCTTTCTCATTCCAACCTTTCCGTGATCACCATCCCTGATGCCCTACCATGCACTCTACTCGTTCCACAATTATTCTGCTATATCCACGATATGTTTACTCCCCAATTCCATCCATAATCTCTTCAACTACCAACTCACCAATGCTGTGATATGCTAGAATTAATCTGCATCCCTTTGGTCAAGAAACCTTTTGAAGACTTGTGTACCTAGACAAGCCCTGTAAATCTGGAGTTTCCTTGCATGTTTCCTGACATGCAAATGGGGGAAATCAGTGTCTCGCTTTGCAGGCGGAGCCTGGAGATCCTGCTGGATGGGGTGGTGCAGAGGTGAGACTTCCTCTTCTCCCAGAACAAGCAGAGCAGGCCACAGCACCAGACCACGCCATTCAGATCTGAGGTTGCCACCTGGATTAAAGTTGCCTGGAGAAAGTCTCCACTCTGCCACCATAAGTGTCACCATCTCCTCTCTCACACCTCACACTTGGTCTATCCCTGCTGCTGTACCCAATTCCTACCAAGTTTCATGCTGTAGCTACCATTCCCATTACTGCCTCCAATATCACTCATTCTCTGTCACCCACCCTAATCCCTGATGCCACAAACCCTCTATGCCCTCGCTGCTGCCTACTCACTTGTTCAGGAAATCTTTCCACATGCACCAAAAGAAACAGTAGTGCCACCTGCTTTAGTCTCCCATAGTATCTGCCCCTCTCTCATTCCAGGAGGAAGCAGACAGGTCAGAATAGGGCAGAAAGATTCAAGATGGTTGGCGGATTAGAATCAGAGTTGTAGAGGTCTATAGGACAGAAGAAGATCCTTCGGCCTTTCAAGTCTGTGCCAATCAAAAGCACCCAACTATTCTAGCACATAGCCCATAGCCTTCTATGCCTTGGTATCGCAAGTGCACATCTAAATACTTCTTTAATATTATGAGGGTTTCGGCTTCTCCCACCCTTAAAGGCAGTGAGTTCCAGATTCTCACCACCAGATTCATCCACCAAGGGGAAATGTTCCTTTTGTTTACCCTGTCTATGCCCCTCATAATGTTATATGACCTTTCAGCAATTTCTGATTTAAAAATAATAATTCTTGGCATTGCATATAGCATTGCTAAAATCTATGCTAAGCATTTTCCAGCTTTTTCCATCATTGTGTTGCCATGTTACCACATCCCAAAATCTGTAGACTGCCTATGTTTGATTTAAAGGTCATTCTCCCCATGTGAACAGCATTTCCAGTGGTGCTGTCTTTCCCCCACTTGAATTTCTTTGGGGCTGATAATTGGCCCCTTTTTCAAAAGGGATTATACATACCTTTAGAAGCATGTGATGAGTAAGTTCATTTATCCTTGCATATTCTCATTGTAGGTGTTTGAGAAATAGAGATGAACATTCCCTTTAAATTCAGAGTCCTTGAAAACTAGCCAAAACCCTAGAGACAAATAATACATAAATTGATGAGTTGTTTTGCACAAATATGATGCTTGAATATTTACAGCTGAAAAACTGTGTGGCCTTTTTGCTACTGATTGCCTCCATGCCAAGATGCAACCACATGAGACTTCTGAAACTCACTGCTGTTGAAAAATGGATGGACACCAGTTTCTTGCTGCTAGTTTTTAAAGGCTGCCCCAGCAACAAATAGCCCACACCCCCACCACTGTTTATCCAATGAAGTGAAATATTATCATTCAAAAGGCGTGATAAATTAGGTTGCCTGGAAACAAAGGTGGACAGGACAGTGGTAAGAACAGAAAGTGCTGGGTAAACATTTCTGCGCAGGAGCAATTCTGTACTTGAAATGTTAAGTCTGCTTCTCTGTCTATGGATGCTGTCAGATTTTCTGCACCTCTCCAGCACCTCATGTTTTTATTTCAGATCCCCAGCATATGTAGTATTTTGTTTGTATTTAAATGAATAGCTTAGTGACAGATTCATAAGAGTTAATGTTAGTTTCGTACTCTCTCTAATCTTCCAGCAGAAGAAGAATCTAGCCAGTAGTAACTGAGTCTGAATGCTGAGGAAAGCTTAAAGTTCTGAAGACAGAATATAAGAAGTTAGGCAGGAGATTAAACAGTAGTTCCTCAAGGAAAGTAGTATCTGGACTGCAACTGGTGCCACGTGCTAGTAAGACCAGGAAAAGGAGCATACAGCAGATGAATGCATGGCCGAGGAGCTGGTGTAGGAGGCAGGGATTTGCATTTTTGAATCATTGGAATCTCTTCTGGGGTAGAAGTAACCTGTATAAGAAGGTTGCTTTGCACCTGAATTGGAAGGCGACCGATATTCTGGTGGGGAGATTTTCCAGTGTATTCAGGAGGTTTGAAACTTGTAAGGATGGCGGGGGATGGTGGGAGTGGGGGTCAGTGGGGTGAAGAGATAGTAAGAAAAGAGATGAATCTGAGGCTGGTGCAGTTGAGAACAGGAGCAAGTCAAATAGTCAAGGCAGGCAAGAGCAAGGCAAAAAACAAGGTAAGAATGATAAATTAAACTGCATTTATTTCAATGCAACAGGCCTGACAGGTAAGGCAGCTGAACTTAGGGCATGGTTGGGATTTCATAGTTATCACAGAAATGTGACTTAGGGAAGGACTGGCAGCTTAATGTTCCAGGGTATAGATGCTATAGGAAGAATACAAGAGGGGGAGGGGTGGGGGGGGTGCGCACAAGAGAGGAGGAGAAATGACGTCTTTGGTTAAGAATAGCATTATGGCTATACAGAGGGAGGATATTCCTGGGAGTACGTCTAGTGAAGTTATTTGGGTGGAAAGGAGAAATAAGAAAGGGAAAGAAAGGGACGATCATCTTGTTGCAATTGTACTATAGGTCCCCAGCCCCACCTCCCCAACTGCATTAGTCAGCGGGAAACTGAGAAGCAAATTTGTAAGGCGATCTCAGATATCTGTAAGAATGACAGGGTTGTAACAGTAGGGAATTTCAACTTTCCAAATGTAGACTGGGACTACCATAGTGTTAAGGGCTTAAATGGAGAGGAATTTTTTAACTGTGTACAAGAAAATTTTCTTAATTAGTACGTAGATGTATGTACTAGAGAAGGAGTGAAATTTGACCTACTCTTGGGGAATAAGTGACTGAGGTGTCAGTGGGGGAGCGCTATGGGGCCAGTGATCATACTTCTATTAGGTTTAAAACAGCTATGGAAAAGAATAGACCTGATGTAAAAATTAAAGTTCTAAGGTTTTAGAGTAGATCTGTAGCTTGGGTTGTGGGTGTTGAGGTTGGTTGGCTCGCTGAGCTGGTTTGTTGTTTTGCAGACGTTTCGTTACCGTGCTTGGTAACATCCTCAGTGCAGCCTCTGATGAAGTGTCAGTGTGTTTTCCCGCCTGGTTTTTAAACTCTGAGATCCGTTGAGATGGATTGCCTCACTTCCAGGTTTCCTTCGCAGTGGAATGTACATGGGGTCGAGTTCAATGTGTTTATTAATAGCATGCTTCGTACAGTGCCATGCATCCAGGAATTCTCGTGCTTGTCTGTGCCCAGCCTGTCCCAGGATCTTGGTGTTGTCTCAGTCGAAGTGGTGGTTCTCCTTGTCCATGTGGATTGAGATGAATGAGTATTGGTCGTGTCTTTTTGTAGCCAGTTGGTGTTCATGTACCCTTGTTGTTAGTTTCCTTCCTGTTTGTCCGATGTAGTGTTTTTCACAGTCTCTGCAGGGGATCTTGTAGGTAACATTGATCCTGTACATGGCGGGGAGTGGGTCTTTAGTTCAGGTGAGTAGTTGTTGTAGAGTTGACGTGGGCTTGTGTGCCACTCTGATGTCCAGCGGTCGTGGGAGTCTTGTGGTAATTTCCGACGTGTTCCTGATGTAGGGTAGTGTGATGAATGTGTCGGGGCGTGTAGAATCTTTCTGATGCTGTTCCTGTAGGCATCTTCTGACCCAGTTCTTTGGATATCCATTATCCTTGAACACTTGGAAGAGGTATTCTTCTTCCTCTTGGCGTAGTTCCATGTTGCTGTAGTGTGTTGTTGACCCATGGGATCACCTGTCTCCGGACTCATAGCAGAAGCACTGATGCAAAGACTAGAAAGGACTGCCCTTCTGCAAATCCAACCTAAACTGTGGATACGCAATGTAGATGACACCTTTGTCATCATTAGAGGAGACACACACACTTATAAACAACACCCTCACTGGAATAAAACTCACCAGAGAGGAGGAGAAGAACAACCAGCTCCCATTCCTGGACGTCATGGTAGAGTGCAAGACAAATGGGGAACTGCAAAAAAAAGTACACAGAAAAGCCACACACACAGACCAGGTACTGAACTTCAACAGTAACCATCCCAGCGCACACAAACAAAGCTGCATACGAACACTATTTAAAAGGGCAACAACACACTACAGCAACATGGAACTACGCCAAGAGGAAGAAGAATACCTCTTCCAAGTGTTCAAGGATAATGGATATCCAAAGAACTGGGTCAGAAGATGCCTACAGGAACAGCATCAGAAAGATTCTACACGCCCCGACACATTCATCACACTACCCTACATCAGGAACACGTCGGAAATTACCACAAGACTCCCACGACCGCTGGACATCAGAGTGGCACACAAGCCCACGTCAACCCTACAACAACTACTCACCTGAACTAAAGACCCACTCCCCGCCATGTACAGGATCAATGTTACCTACAAGATCCCCTGCAGAGACTGTGAAAAACACTACATCGGACAAACAGGAAGGAAACTAACAACAAGGGTACATGAACACCAACTGGCTACAAAAAGGCACGACCAATACTCATTCATCTCAATCCACATGGACAAGGAGAACCACCACTTCGACTGGGACAACACCAAGATCCTGGGACAGGCTGGGCACAGACAGGCACGAGAATTCCTGGAAGCATGGCACTCCACGAAACATGCTATTAATAAACACATTGAACGCGACCCCATATACATTCCACTACGAAGGAAACCCGGAAGTGAGGCAATCCATCTCAACGGACCCCAGAGTTTAAAAACCAGGCGGGAAAACACACCGACACTTCATCAGAGGCTGCACTGAGGATGTTACCAAGCATGATAACGAAACATCTGTGAAACCAGAAACCAGCTTGGCGAGCCAACCAACCTCAACAACCTCAACACCCACAACCCAAGCTACAAATCTACTCCACAACCTTAGGTATGGAACTTGGCTATCAGCCTCTGCTCAGTGATTTTGCATTGCGTGTATCTCAAAGTCTACCTTGGAGGACACTTACCCGAAGATCAGAGGCTGAATGCTCTTGACCATTGAAGTGTTCCCCCACTGAAAGGAACATCATCTTCAAACCAGCAAAGGAAGAGCTATCATTGTACAGAAGAGAATGGGCTACTACAAAGAAGTGTACCAACAACTGAACAACCAGGAGAAAACCCAACAGACAACTACGTGCCAACTGACCAAAAAACACACCTGTGAACTCAACAGACTGATCAAAACTTTTGATCCAGTCCTTCAAAGTACCCTACACACTCTCATCCCACGTATTTCTTGCATAGGGGACTTCTACTGCCTTCCAAAGATTCACAAAGCCAACGCACCTGGACGTCCCTTCATATCAGGAAAAGGTATCCTGTGTGAAAACCTCTCTGGCTATGCCAACAGCATCTTGAAATTTATTGTACAAAGAATCCCCAGTTTCAATCGTGACACCACAGATTTCCTACAGAAACTCTGCACCCATGGATCAATCAAACCAGAAACACTGTTCGTCACAATAGATGTTTTGGCAGTGTACACCAGCATCCCCCATGACAATGACATCACTGCAACAGTCTCTGTACTCAATTTCCAGATGCCATCCTGCAACTCATCCGCCTCATCCTCAACCACAACATCTTCACCTTTGACAACCGGTTCTTCATTCAGACTCATGAAACAGCCATGAGGACCATATTTGCACCCCAATATGCCAACATTTTCATGCACAAGTTTGAAGAAGACTTCTTTGCTAAGCAGGACCTCCAACCAACACTATACACCACATACATTGATGACATTTTCTTCCTTTGGTCTAATGGGAAGGAGTTGCTGAAACAGCTATGTAGTGATATCAACAAGTTTCATCCCACCATCAGACTTACCATGGACTACTCTTTAGAATCAGTCTCGTTCTTGGACACACACATCTCCATCAAGGATGGACACCTCAGTACCTCAATCTATTGCAAGCCCACGGATAACCTCACAATGATGCACTTCTGTAGCTTCCACCCTAAACATATTTTAAAAAGCCATCCCCTACGAACAAGCCCTACGCATTTACGGGATGAGGGGAACATGACGGAAACGTGAAGGTGTTGAAAGATGCCCTCATAAGAATAGGATACAATGCTCAACTCATCAATCACCAATCCCATCACGGCACAGCAAAAAACCACAATGACTTCATCAGAAGACAGACATGAGATATGACCGACATGGTAACCCTTCCCCAAAGCGGAGAAACTATGCCATGTTCTTCGCAGCCTTCAACACATTATTGACGATGATGAATACCTCACCACAATCTTCCCTACCCCTCCACTTTTCACCTTCAGACAATTGCCAAACCTTAAACAGACCATTGTTCACAGCAAACTACCCAGCCTTCAGGACGACATCGACCACAACACCACACAACCCTGCTGTGGCAGCCTCTGCAAGACATGACAGACCATCGACATGGATACTACTGTTACACGTGAGAACAAGACCCACCACATACATGGCAGATACTCATGTGACTCAGCCAATGTTGTCTTTCTCATATGATGCAGGCAAAGAGGCCCCAAGGCTTGGTATATTGGCGAGACCGTGCAAATGGTACGACAACGGATGAATTGACCAGACAGGGGTGTTCACTCCCAGTGGGGCAACACTTCAAGAGTCAAGGACATTCAACCTCCGATCTTCAGGTAAGCATCCTCCAAGGTGGGTTTCGAGATACAGAATAATACAATATCGCTGAGCAGAGGCTGATAGCCAAGTTCCATACCCTTAAGGATGGCCTCAATTGTGATCTTGGGTTCATGTTGCACTACAGGTGACCACAACACACTATATACTCCCATACACGCACTCACACACACGCACACATACACACACACACACTTGCACACTCAGACAGATCCTCTCTCTCACACTCACCCACACACAGACACACACACGGATACCCACATGCATGTACACAGGCACAGGCACAGACACACACATGAAGTATTTCATCCAAAATGTTTGTGTAATTGTAGATACATTTTCCTCAAAAACATAAAACCTGGCCCTAGATTAAAACATAGACAGATTCTAAGCAAGACCTCACACCTAAAGTGCATTGTCTGACCTGAGACGTCATCTCTTGTATACGATGATAAAACCTTTAATTATCTCAGGGCAATGACTTGAGAGGAATCTGGATTTTGCATTTTAATCAGTAGTCTCCTTCCTAACTGATTCAACAAGGTGTGGCCAATTTTCGGGCTACTGCCTTTCTGCTTATAAATTGTGTGTCTTGTACCGTCTCTCTCACACTACGCCTGAGGAAGGAGCTGAGCTTGGAAGCTTGTGTTTTCAAATAAACTTGTTGGACTATAACCTGGTGTCATGTGATTTTTGACCTTAAAAAGGAATGCAAGCTACAAAGGCTGACAGTTTCCAAGTAAGCGCAAAGTGAGTGAGTACTAAGAAAATAAACAAAGGCATAAAATGCATCTGGTGATCCCCTGCTTTAAAGAGACCTGACAGAATCATGTCAAGTCAGAGGTGTTGCTGAGCTCCAAAGTCAGTGTTGATGGGCTCATGTGGTGTGAGAGTTGATCTGAGAGAAGCCATAATAATGTGATGATTTTGTTGGCTTGCAAATACCAACATGAGTAGATGAAACAAAAATAGAAGTTGCTGGAAAATCTCAGCAGATTTGTCAACATCCGTGAAGAGAAATCAGAGTTAACGATTTACAGCATCTGCAGTTCCTTCGGTTTTTATGAGTAGATGAAATGTCGAGGAGGATGGTGGGATGAAGTATGCAGGGACATTGTGCTGCAAACAAAATTGGATGACGGTTGGTACAAACATTTGAAAAGTTGCAGCTGACAGTTGACTGCTCTGATCTTCTTGTCTGGAATGTACACAAACTTGTTTCTCAGGGAAAGGGAGGAGAATTGAAAGTGGAATAGAAGTAAGGTGAGCTGGTTTAATTATGAGAAGCAAATGCACGGAAATAAGATAGTTGATGCTCAATACAGAGATTCTGAACTTGCCATTTGAATCTAAAGGGAAAATTACAAAACATTTTCTCAATGTTGAGGTTGTGACTTTTTAATCCTCTCTGTATTTTCCCACGTATCCTGACGTTGCCATGCCACATCAGGGAGGCCTAAATTCCTCACTTGGTTCTACAATGGAGTATAAAAACCTTCTGTTAAACATTTATTTCCTATTGGGTCTTTCTTTGCAGATCCACTGAAACTATGTAAGGAACATGATCAAATGATTTGTTTGCTTCAATTTCGACATGAGCTGAGTGCAATCTGACCAAACTTCTTTAAAACTAACTGATATCTCATCTTTGTACTCTATTAATATGAAATAGAATTACATTGAAGTTGTTTTTTCACATGGAAGAAGAAAAATCCAAAGATGCAGGTGTGACTTCTTCCATCTTAAATAGGTTTGCAAATGCCCCAGTGGGCTCCCTTACATCCTGATTTCAAAGAACTCACATGGTATTTGAAAACATTACATCGTCAAATGTTTTCCACTATGAGGAAAGAATTCAAACCATACAATGAAAGTCATTCTATAGCATGACTATATACAATAACAATCAGGTTACTATAATCCTTTGGAACAATGGCAACTTCCACTTCATTTTCATCATATTCAGAGTCTGCCATTTTAATTTCAGAAAAGGACTCATTATACCTCACTCTATATTCTCAGTAGAGCTATCATCCCGTTTTGAATATTTTCAATTTGGATTTTTTAATCCTAGTATTTTAAATCACGTCCAATTCACTTTGGCTTCACAAGCATCAGAATATGAGTATGCTGACAGATATGCGCTCAGAATAACCTTTCTGTTCATTATTGTAACTTGTTGAGTTATGTATGTCGAGCCACCAGAGGATCTCTCTCCAATTTTCGAAAAACCATGCAACATCACAACATCAGACTTTGGCTTTTTAACTGTTAAGCTAATTTATTTAAGAATAAACAAACAAATGGTTAAATAATGGCAATGCAGTACATTTATGGTTGCAGTGAAAGCTAATGGAAATGCTCTGACTTTTGATGAACAGGAGATGTTGACACAGGAGATGTTGAATTTCCCTCAGTGATAATTAGACTCTAAATTTTTCTGTACTGTTGCTCTTGAAGTCTATTCTGTTCATTGATCATTCATTGTATGAAGAATTCCCTGACATCCTTTTATTACTTAGAATCTACATTTCCTTGTCCTGCTCTCACTTTTTCATTTATAGCAGTACTCCAAGTTTATACTTTTCATTCCCATAACTATTTATCCAACTCTGAGATTTCTCTTTTTCAGCCTGAAAAGGACCACTTAGAGTAATAGAGTCATAGAGTTGTACAGCATGGAAACAGGCCCTTTTGTTCAACTCATCCATGCCAAACAGATATCTAAATCAATCTAGTCCCATTTGCCAGCATTTGGCCCATATCCATCTAAACCGTTCCTATTCATGAACCTATCCAGATATCTTTTAAATGTTGTAATTGTACCAGCTGCCACCACTTCATCTGGCAGCTCATTCCATACATGCACCACCCTCCACATGGACAAGTTGCCCCTCAGGTCCCTTTTAAATCTTACCCCTCTCATCTTAAACTTATGCCCTCTAGGTTTGGAATTCCCTTACCCTGGGAAAAAGATCTTGGCTAGTCACCGTATGCATGCCCCTCGTGAGTTTATAAACATCTAAATGGTCACCCCTCAGCCTCCAATGCTCCAGGGAAAATAGCCCAAGCCTATTCAGCCTCTCCCTGTAGCTCAAACCCACCAATCCTGGTAACGTCTTTATAAATCATTTCTGCACCCTTTCAAGTTTGACAACATCTATCCCATAGCAGGGAGACCAGAAGTGAACACAGTATTCCAAAAGGGGCCAAATCAATGTCCTGTACAGCCGCAACATTACATCCCAACTCCTATACTCAATGCACTGACCAATAAAGGCAAGCATACCAAATGCCTTCTTCACTACCCTGTCTACCTGTGACTCCATGTTTAAAGAACCTGCATCCCAAGGTCTCTTTGTACGGCAGCACCCCCAGGGCTGTACCATCAATTGTATAAGTACTGCCCTGATTTGCCTTACCAAAATGCAACACCTTGCATTCATCTAAATTAAACTCTGCCTGCTACTCCTCGCCCTATTAGCCCATCTAATCAAGGTCCTGTTGTAATCTGATGTAACCTTTTTCTCTGTCCACTACATCACCAAATTTTGGTGTCATCTGTAAACTTGCTAACCCTTCCTCCTATATTCACATTCAAGTTGTTTATATAAATGACACTCATGCATAGGGTGGATGCAATTGTAGAGTGATGTGTGCAGATTATGCGCTAGCATCATCCTTGCACACTGCATTTAGCCTCTGTGTTGTCCATATCAAAAGGCTGCAATCCTGAATGACACAATTCAAGGATCTTGATCCTGAGGCTATCTACAATCAAGGAGCCAAAGTTGTTGTTGTAAAAGGTATTTACGATTCCGTGTTACCCATACCATCTATGTACATTCAGTATGTTTTTTTTCTTCCTCTGTCTCCACCACATCTAAGAGCAGTCCTGGCGTGACGGGAGCCTGCTGTGTAGTTGACCAGGAAAACGTAGGCAGATGGCCCCAGAATCTGTTTGGGCCTAGAGGGCTGTAGCCTGCAGAGTCTGTCACACCTGGATACAGGCTCACCCTCCTTGTTCCTTGGAGTTCTGCAGCTTTGTCATGAAAGGCAGGGGCAAAGTGGAGGAACCACATATCTCTGGTGTCCTTCAAAGACAGTCCAGGGCAGCCTGAGTCTATTCCCCCTCCCTATGAGTTCATGCCTGTCTCCCCGAAAAGAAGGGGCACCCGGAGTTAGATTGAGGCCCCATGTCTCTTTCTTGCCTTGCCATTGATGCTAAGCACCTGCAGCTAGATAGAGTGCAGGCTCACGTACAAATCCAGCAAGCACAGAGTGGAGTAGACTTGTGTTCCATAACAGTTGCTGAACCCTCCATGGAGATAGTTAAATACATGCATGCTGAAACAAGCTTTGTTCTGATATCTAACAGAGAGTGCTGGACAAACTCTGCAGGTCTAATGGCATCTGTGGGGAGGGTCTATTAAGAGTCATATTGGACTTGGAATATTAACTTTTTTCACTCTCCATAGATGCTGTTAGACATGCTAAGTTTCTTCAACACTTTCGGTTTGTATTTCTGATCTCCAGCAACCACTGTATCTTGCTTCTATTAGAGTATTGATTACCTTGATGGACTCCATCATTCTTCAATTCAGCTTACCAAATAGCTCTAACAAACCTGCCCACTGCATTTTGTCTGCCTATGCATTTTGGTGAAGTCATTAGCGGCTGAAACTATGGGATCACCTTTCACCTGGGGCTGCACAGGTGGTTGGTCTCCAGCAGTCATCTAAGTGCTAGAGGCCTGGAATGTTTCTTCCCCGACCAGCTGTGCTCACCAGATTGGACTCCCATGTCTAATAGAATACCAACCACAGTGAAAGTTCCTGAGTCGGTGGAGAATGCAAGTGAAAGCCTTGATGAAACTTCCTCGGTGGGGTGGGGGGTGCGGGGGGTGCTCAGTGGCTTCCTCCTCAGAGGTGGAGGTGGTGTTGTGGGTCAGCAGCGCAGGCCTCTTCTGGGCAGAGGTTTCCTCGGTGTTGCTAGTGACTGCATGAGAGAGGGAGGAAATTAATTGTCAAAGAAGAGGAAAAGCTCGTGCAGATAAAAATTGGTTAAAACTGCTAATGCTAAATGTTGTTAATGCAGTACCCAGCAAGTCACTGGCTGCAATTTGGAAAAAGACACATTTATTCCTATTCTTTGTTTGCTGTCTGCCAACCAGCTTTCCATCCATTTCATTCACTACTCCAATTCCATACACTTTAATTTACACACTATCTCTCATGTGGGTCTTTGCTGAAAGCTTCTGAAAGCCCAAATAAACTACATTCTCTGGCTCCTCTTCACTAACTCCACAAATTACATCGTCAAAGTAGATTTGTCAAACATGATTTCCCTTTCGTAAATCCATGCTGACTCTGTCTACCATTGTTTTCCTCACGCTCTGCCATTAAATCTTTTATAATGGACCCAAGCATTTTCCCCACTACAGATGTCAGGCTAACTGGTCTATAATTCTCAGTTTTGTCTCTACCTCCTTATTTAAATCAAGGAATTTCATTAGCTACTCTCCATTCTGTAGGAGGTGTTACAGAATCTTTAGAATCTTTGAAGATGACCATTATTGCATCCATTATTTCTCGGTCCACATGCTTGAGAATTCTGGGATGTCGGGATGTAGATTATTAGGCTCTGGGATTTACCAGCCTACCTTCAATCTCAGCAATTTCCCCAACACCATTTCCCTACTAATACTGATTCACATCAGTTCCTCCCTCTCACTAAATCTTATGTTCAAAAGTATTCCTGGAATGTTATTTGTGTCCTCTTTTGTGAACACAGAACCAAAGTGTGTATTTAGTTGGTCAGCTATTTTGTTGCTCCCCATTGTAAATTCCCCCTTTATGATTGTAAGGAACCTACATTTGTCTTTTCTAATCTGTTTTTCTTCATATACCTATTAAATGTTTTTATGTTCCCCACAAGTTTTCTCTCGTATGCTGTTTTCCCTTTTGTAATCAATCCCTTTTTCCTCCTTTGCTGAATTCCAAACAGTTCTCCTCCTCAGGTCTGTTGTTTTTTCTGGCCAATTTTTATGCCTCTTCCTTGGATCTAATACTGTCTCTAATTTCTCTTGTAAGCCATGGTTTTGTCACCTTTCCCATTTTACTTTTTTACTAGGCAGGAAATGTTGCAGTTCACCCGTGTGGTCATTGAATGTTTCCATTGCCTTTCCACTGTCATCCCTTTAAATAATGTTCCTCAATCTACCATAGCCAACTCATGCCTCATACCATTGTTGCTTCCTCTATTTAGATTCAGGACCCTTGCCTCCAGAATCAACTATGTCTCTTTCCATCTTGATGAGGAATTGTATTAAATTATATTCGCTCATTCATGGGGCGGTGTCAGATAACTAGATTGCCAATTATTTCTTTCTCAGTACACAATACCTAGCTTAAGGTGTCCTCCATTCTGTTGGTTCCTCAACACATGTCTAGAAAACCATCCTGTTTATGGTCCAGGACTTCTTCTACAGTATTGTTACTAATTTGATTTGCCCAATCCATATGCACATTAAAGCTACCCATAATTACTGATGTTTCTTTACTGCATGCGTCTCAAATTTCCTGTTTAATGCCATTTCCAATACCACTGTTACAATTTGGGCATCTGTATACAACTCAACTAATGCATTTTTTTGCCCCTTGGTGTTTCTGAGCTCCACCTATACAAATTCGACATTGCCTGATCTAATAAGCTTCTTCACTATTACATAAATTTCCTCCTTAACCAGTAATACAGCTCCCTCACCTTTTCCTTTTTGTATGTGCTTCCTAAATACTGAGTACCCCTAGATGTTCAGTTCCCATCCCTGCTTACCCTGCAGCTATGTCTCCACAATCCCAACTATATCACACCTGTTTTCATCTGTTTGCACAATTAATTCATTCATTTTATCGTGAATGCTCTGCACATTAAGGATCAAATGTCTTTTTAACATTTCTTGTTCTGTTCCTAATATTTTTCACTGTTTGATCCTGTCCCTTGATTTCTCTGCCCATAACCTTTTTTATTCCCCTTTCTGTCTTTTGTTTTTGTCCTTGTTTCCCTTTCCTCTGACTCCTTACATTAGTTCCCATGCCACTGCCATTGCAGTTTAAAGTTCCCCACAACCACTCAAGCAAATACTCCCCCAAGACATTCATCCCATTCTACCCAAGTGTGTCCCATCTTTGCCAGAACTGGTCCCTTGCCCTATTTCTTCAGCCATGTATTCATCTGATATATCCTGCTATTTCTACTCTGACTAGCACGTGGCACTGGTGGTAATCCTGAGATCACTACCTTTGAGGTCCTATTTTTTCAATTCTGCCCTTTTTTTAATCTATATTGATTTTTTTAACCTGTGCCACTGCCTTTTCACTGTCCTCCTCCAGAATGCTCTTGATACATCCTTCCCCTAGCACCAGAGAGGCAATATATCAACGGAGAGTCTCATTTGTGGCCACAGAAATGTCTATCTATTCTCCTTACACTTAAGTCCCTTACAAATGAATCCCTATAATTATTACATTCCCACACTTTTTACTCTTTCCCTGTACAGGCGAGCCAACCATGGTGCAATGAATTTAGCTGTTGCTGCTTTCCCCTGAGAGGTCATTTCCCTCAGTAGTTTCCAAAGTGATATATCTGTTTTGCAGGAGAATAGCCACAAGAAACATCTCCACTGCCTACTCAACCCTCTTGCTCTGTCTGGCAGTCACCCATTCCCTTCCTGTCTGTGGAGTTTTAGGCTGTGGTGTGACCAACTCTCTATATATGCTATCACATACTGTCTGCCTCACAGATGCTCCACAATGTCTCTCACCACTGTTCGAGCTCCAAAACCTGAGCTTATGGGAGCTGTAGATGGATTTACTTCCTGCACACATGCTGGCCTGGGCACTGGAAATGTTCCTGGTTTTCCACAGAGAGCAGGAAGAATGCATCATGGTTTTGAGCTTTTCCGGAATGACTTAATCCTTAGATTAGCCCTTTTGGAAATGTTTAATATCAATAATGCCAATCATTCCCTGGTCCTTGTTATTTTGGAATATAGACCTTACAAAATATATATCATAAAAAGATCTGAGAAACTATAAACCAAAGAAAGCAAAAAGCAGCTCTTCCCTTCTGTACCAAATTCCCACTGTGCTCAAGATTCCAAGGTACATACATTCTTTCTGGTTGTGTCTCACTCAGGATGTGCTGTCCCCAACAGCTTGTGCATGAAGCTTACCGATGCTGTGCAATTCCATAAGAAGGACACTAGCGGCATGAATATCTGAAGGTCCTGGCAATGACCAGCACTTGCACTTTTCCTACGATGCAATTCCACAAGGACGGTGCCAAAGAGCCAAGATGCATAATTAATGAGATGAAGATTGTGTGACAAAAATCACTCTGAGCCACGTTGGCCTGGGACCATGAATCACATTTAACAAAACACTTCAACTGAATTTATAAATCAATTAAAAATAAGTCAGTTTTCTATCCACGTGCCAAAGCAATTAGAATTACAAATGAATTATATGCCTGCAAGTTGTTAAAATGGACCATTCCTGAAAGAAATCAGAGCCAATGGAATGCTCATGTTCCCAAAAATACTTAGCCTGCTTACTTGAAGGTTACCTGAGCTCAATGAATATTGTGACACAGCTCTTAAGTGCCTGAAACAATAAAGAAAATATTCAAAATATTTAGCGGGGGTCAGCATCTGTTTTTGAAGAAGGGCTCACATTAAACACTGACCCCTCTTTTCTCTCTGATTAAGCCACCTGGCCTGCTGAACATTTGCAGCATTTTTATTGTTATTTTAGATTTCCAGCATCTGATTTTCTATTTGTCTCTCTTCAATCAATCTTCTCTAAATAGAGCTCCAGTCTGTATGATATTTTTGGACTGATTTCTGTTTCCTCAATCACACAGCCTTTTATAAAGGTTTTAAATAGATGAGTGTAGAAACTAGCTTTTCCTTCAGATGAGTGTAGAAACTAGCTTTTCCTTCAGACCTGACTTCTATCTGAAAGCTGCAAGCAGTTGTCAGTATAGGTTGTTCATAATTAGTTGGCCAAATAGGTCCCTATTGTAATTTATGAAAGCTCACATTGAACAGATGCACACAACATCACACAGCTGTATGTAATTTCTCCTTATTCTTCTACTGAGACTTGTACACCAACGTGCATAAGGGAGATCTACTGAACTCATCCCTCAGAAAAGTAATTACAAAAATGCCAATATGATGATGAAACGTTTCGTACATTTAAATGTATTTTCAGATTCAAGCATGTGAACTCATATTTTCTTGCCTAAACTTCAGGTTAAATTATATAATGCAACATAAAATGGATAATATTATGAAATATTTGACATAATTTAACAGTTGGTTTGGTACTGTGCTTCATAGAGTGTTTAAATACAGAAGATGACGGTCATGCTCTTATCTCTCAAAGAGTAGATTGAGCCAAAAGATTGCCCAATGACTTCTGAAAACTGCATTTGAATCCAGTTCAGATTAATGGAATAAACATTTCCTCCGTCTGCTAACTACAAAGTTTCTCCCTGACCCAGGATTACTAAGGCCAACGTCGTTGCCACCATTGCCAGAGCCAAAACCTGCTAATTTAACATACAAACAGGAATTGAACCTGCATTCTTCCTAATCAGCTTACTCATCTTCTGCATGAGATTTAGTGTGTCAATTTATTAAAAATTTGGTTAGAAAGTTTTTGTACAATATTCTCAAATATGCAGCTTATACTCTGAAAGATATATCAAATAAAAAGAACATAGATGAACAGTGATCTCACGTAATCTGATTTGCATCGTGCATAATGTATATGGTGTAGTATCTTTGTACCAAGCAATGTGACTGATGAGGTTTTCAGAAATATGAGTGGATTTCATTATACATGGCACTAATTTACTTTAAACCCAGAGAAACCTATCTCATTTATTTTATGATATTAGTATCATTATTCGGATCTTTCACAGAACCTCATTCATACCCACTTATTTAGTCAATATTTACAGCGATATTATTGCCAAAAGCTTTTTGAAGATCTATATCAGATGATACACAGGATTACAGTTGTGATAGATGATGCACAAGATGTCAAGTTGACAAGGTAAATTCATCAGGATGAGCAAACTACACAGACATTCACCACTACGAAAAATTCTGAAAGCAAGTTTTTTTTTTGCAAACAAGCACATTTCAAGAACATTCAGATCAAAGATGTATTACACTGTTCTACATCAGGCAAAGCTGTTTGGCTTTTATGAAGTTACCACAATAATAACTTTGTAGCATTGCTTCCTAGATCATTAAAAGAGAAGAAAACTGGTCTTTACACTCTGGGAATTTTATGCATTACTTTACATTGTAAATTGACCATACATAGAGTCATAGAGTCATGCTGCATGGAAACAGACCCTTCGGTCCAAATCATCCGTGCCGACGAGATATCCCGATCAGAGCCAGTCTCATTTGCCAGCATTTGGTCCGTATTGGATATTCCTGAGAATACATCCAGGGAAGTTATTTGGTTGGAACTGAGAAATAAGAAAGAGATGATCACCTTATTGAGATTTTACTATAGACCCCCCAATAGTCAGCAGGAAATTGAGAAGCAAATTTGTAAGAAGATCTCAATTATCCATAAGAATAATAGGTTGGTTATGTTAGCAGATTTTAACTTTCCAAACATAGAGTGGGACTGTCATAGTGTTAAGGTCTTGAATGGAAAGATATTTGTTCTGTGTGTCCAAAAAAATTTTCTGATTCACTATGTGGATGTACCTACTACAGAAGCCACAAAACGTGACCTATTCTTGGGAAATAAGGCAGGGCAGGTGACCAAGATGTCAGTAGGGGAGCACTTTGGAGCTAGTGACCATAATTTTATTTGATTTAAAATAGTGATGGAAAAAAATGGAATTTAAAGTTCTAAATTGGAAGAAGGCCAATTTTGACGGTGTTAGGCAAAACTTTCAAAAGTTGATTGGGGGCAGATGTTTGGAGGTAAATGGGTGGCTTGAAATTAGGAAGTCTTCAAAAATGAGATAATGAGAGTCCAGAGACAGGATGTTCCTGTTAGGGTGAAAGGCAAGGCTGGTAGGTGTAGGGAATGCTGGATGACTAGAAAAGTTGAGGTTTTGCTCAAGAAAAAGAAGGAAGCATTTGTCAGATACAGACAGTAGAGATTGAGTGAATCCCTAGAAGAGTATAAAGGCAGTCGGCGTATACTTAAGAGGGAAATCAGGACAAAAAAGGGACATGAGATAGTTTTGGCAAATTGGGTTAAAGAAAATCCAAAGGGAACCTACAAATACATTAAGGACAGAAAGGTGACTAAGGAGAGAGTAGCGACTCTTAAAGATCAGCAAGGCCACCTATGTGTGGAACTGCAAGACATGGGGGAAATACCGAATGAGTATTTTGCATCAGTGTTTACTGTGGAGAAGGATACGGAAGATATGGAGCACGGGGAAATAAATAGCGATATCTTGAAAAATGTCCGTATTCCAGGGGAGGAGGTGCTGGATGACTTAAAGTGTATAAAGGTGGTGGATAAATCACCCGGGATCTGATCAGGCGTACCTTAGAACTCCGTGGGAGGCTACGGAAGCGATTGCTGCGCCCCTTGCTGAGATATTTGTATCATCGAGAGGCACGGGTGAGGTGCTGGAAGACTAGAGCTTGTCTAACGTGGAGCTGCTATTTAAGAAAGGTGGTAAGGAAAAGCCGGGGAACTATAGACCAGTGAGCCTGATATCGGTGATACCAAGGTGTAGAACTGGATGAACACAGCAGGCCAAGAGCATCAGAGGAGCAGGAAAGCTGATGTTTCGGGTCTGGACCCTTCTTCAGAAAAA
>JAHRHZ010000275.1:7762615-7778039 GCA_024137785.1 Ginglymostoma cirratum
CTTGGCCTGCTGTGTTCATCCAGTTCTACACCTTGTTATCTCAGATTCTCCAGCATCGGCAGTTCCTACTATCTCTGAGCCTGATATCGGTGATGGGCAGGTTGTTGGTGGGAATCCTGAGTGACAGGACTTACATGCATTTGGAAAGGCAAGGACTGAATAGGGATAGTCAACATGGCTTTCTGCATTGGAAATGGTGTCTCACTAACTTACCTGAGTTTTTTTGAAGATGTAATGAAGAGGATTGATGAGATCAGAGCGGTGCATGTGATCTATATGGACTTCAGTAAGGCATTCGACAAGGTTCCTCACGGTAGACTGGTTAGCAAGGTTAGATCACATGAAAATTGGGGGAACTAGCCATTTAGATACAGAACTGGCTCAAAGGTAGAAGACACAGGGTGGTGGTAGAGCATTGCTTTTCAGACTGGAAACCTGTGACCGGCGCTATCCCACAAGGATTGGTGCTTGGTCCACTGCTTTTCGTCATTTATATCAATGATTTGGATGTAAACATAGGAGGTATGGTTAGTAAGTTTGCAGATGATACCAAAATTGGAGGTATAGTCGACAGTGAAACCTCAGAGTACAACGTGATCTTGATTAGATCGGCTGATGGGCCAGGGAGTGGCAGATTGAGTTTAGTTTAGATAAATGTGAGGTGCTGCATTTTGGAAAGGCTTATACACTTAATGGTAAGATCCTAGGGAGTGTTGCTGAACAAAGAGACTTTGGAGCGCAGGTTCATAGTTCCTTGAAAGTGGAGTTGGAGGTAAATAGGATAGTGAAGAAGGCATTTGGTATTTTTTTTTGGTCAGTGCATTGAGTATAAGAGTTGGGATGTCATGTTGTGGCTGTACAGGACATTGGTTAGGTCACTTTTGGAATATTGCATGCAATTCTGGTCTGCCTGTATAGGAAGGATGTTGTGAGATTTGAAAGGGTTCAGAAAAGATTTACAAGGATGTTGACAGGGTTGGAGGTTTTGAGCTAGAGAGGGAGGCTGAATAGGGTGGAGCATTTCTCTCTTTGGCGTCGGAAGCTTATGGCTGACTTTACAGAGGTTTCTAACATCATGATGGGCATTGATAGGGTGAATAGCCAAGATCTTTTCCCAAAGGTAATGGAGTCTAAACCTAGAGAGCATAGGTTTAGGGTGAGAGGAGAAAGATTTAGAAAGGGGCAATTTTTTCATGCATTGGGTCTATATGAGCTGCCAGAGAAAGTTGCAGAGGCTAGGACAATTATAGCATTTAAAAGGCATCGGGATGGGTATGTGAATAGGAAGGGTTTAGAGGGGTTATAGAGACATGGATATGTACAGCACAGAAATAGACCCTTATTTCCAACTCGTCCATGCCAACCAGGTATCCAAAGTAAATGTAGTCCTATTTGCCAGCATTTAGCCTATATCCCTCCGAACCCTTCCTTCATATACCCATCCAGATGCCTTTTAAATATTGTAATCATACCAGCCTCTATCACTTCCTCAGGCAGCTCATTCCATACACGCACCACCCTCTGTGTGACAAAGTTGGCCCTTAGGTTCCTTTTAAATCTTTCCCCTCTCACCTTAAGTCCATCCTGTCTAGCTTTGGACTCCCTCACTCCAGGGAAATGATCCATGCAGTCTGATAGGATTTGCAACCAAACACACTTCCTGCAGACATAATCTCCAGGAACATTGAAATTCTCCCTGATCTCCCTCATCTGACTGGAAGAGCACCCTACTAAGAGCCATTTGTGCCCCTTTAACAATCTTCAGACCCAGGATTTACCTGAAAACAAGCATAGTTTGCACAGTTTTACTCCTCAAAATCACTGCACTGGGATAACTTAATACCAAATCTTAATGTTAAAAGTCAATCAAAAGACAGATCACAGTATAAACCAAGAAAAAATGCCCTCCCCTTACTCACAATTATAGTTTTTTTTTAAAATGTTTGAGATTTAGAAGCTTTATAAGTCTTAAAATGAGGTTGTTGGCTTGCTTGCTGAGCTGGCTGGTTATCATACAGACATTTTGTCACCATGTTAGGTAACATCATCAGTCCGACAAAATCCTCAATTTCCACAGCAATCACCCCAACATCCACAAACAAAGCTGTGTTTGGACACTATTCAAACAGGCCACAACTCACTGCAACATGCCAGAACTACACAGGAAAAAGGAAGAGCACATATATACAAGGTCTTTGCTAACAATGGATATCCCAACAACTTCATCTGCAGGTGCCTACTAGAAAGGCAATGCCAAGAGGACACAATACACCCCAATACACTGGCCACACTACCCTGTATCAAGAACATACCAGAACTGACAACGAGACTCCTGCAACAACTAAGAATCATGGTAGCGCATAAACCCACAGCCATATTACGACAAACACTCACAAGGACCAAAGACCCAATACCCATGACATGCAGGACCAACGTAGTTTACAAAATACCTTGCAATAACTGGAACAAACATTACCTCGGCCAGCCCGGAAGGAAATTAGCCATCAGGATACATGAACACCAACTACCAGCAAAATGACACGACAAACTTTCCCTCATCTCAGTGCACTCGAACAATGAAGGCCATCAATTAACTAGGACAATGTGATCATCCTTGCTCAAGCCAACCACAGACATGCATGGGAATTCCTAGAGGCCTGGTTTTCAACTCGTAATGCAATCAACAAACATGTGGAATTAAAGCCCCATATACAAACCCATGCAGAACAGAACTAGAAATGACACAACTCAACTTAACAGACCAAATCACATAAATACCAAGCGGAGTACAACAACATCACTTCACTGGAAGCTGCACTGATAATGTTACCTAGCATGGTGATGAAACGTCTGTACGAAAACCAGCCAGCTCGGCGAGCAAGTCAACAACCTCATCCACACCCCGAGTTACAAATCTTTGCAAGAACCTTAAAAGTCTTAAAATCAAACACATAGCTGATCAGGCTCAAAGACCAAAGGTTGTCCTGTTCTCCTGTAGTTTCAGGTATGATGTTTTTGAAATTGCTGCTATCTCTGTAACTGCACATGAAGCTGGATGTTAGACCTCCCACCCCAACTATGAAACTGCACTACTTGTTTGTTATTTTAGTGCAACCTGATCTCCAGAGCCCTTGTGCAATTTCTCAGTCTGAGACTGTGAAACTACACTTGTTACCTGCTTCAAAAAACACCAGTTGCCAAGCTTTATGCAATTCTTCAGTCTCCCACCTTGCCACACGGTCACTCTCCCAAAACTCTCTCTCCCAAAACTCTCTCTCCTTCCTCCCATTTAAAGTAACTTTGTTTTCCTCAAAACGTGGACTGTGATTGTGTCAAAGGTTCGTATTTCACCAAAATTTGTATCTTAATAATTGCATTTTGTCTGTCATTTCTTCTGTGCTAATGGACTCTATTTAATTCATAGTTTATGTTGTAAAGTCATAAACGAAGGGACCATCTCAAAGATAGACTCCTGGGAATTGCAGCTATAATGAAATAGATACCAATTTGGCTGAATCAGGCTGAGGTTTTCAATAGGAATTAAATAATTAATCAAAGCTAATAGGCTTATTTCTTGGCAATCTTACAATCTGCGTTTTTACTGGTTACCATGTGTGAATTACTTCAGGATGAACTTCAAATATCATGGACAACAAAGCTCATTTATATTGAAAATAATTAGTACTTTCCATTGGGCTGGCAGGTTTTTCTGCGTTTAAATTTTAACCCAGCAGTGCTTTCTAGATCAATTTGCATTGACTGTTATAGAAGTAATATCCTCAGTTACCTCAGTGATATCATAATAAAGCTTTTAGCTAACATGAACCATGAGGTCAAGGGAAAGAAGCTAAAAAATTTTTATTCAAATAAACTGAAACCTATTCAATTTAATAGCTGGCACAATAGATGAAGCCTCACACAAAGTCTGGTATGATGAGATTTGGTCTCTGCCTTCCCAAAATGAGAGTTTTTTTTAACCCCCATGGGTGGGCGGAGTGCACAGTTTCAGGTGGAGGAAGGTGTTGAGTTAAGGAGTCATAGTCACTCCTGCCTTTTCACAGGGCCTTTTCCAAGATGAAATACATAGCTTTATGTATATTAGTTTAATGTTTCTTATCCACTTGCGGGGCGTGGGCATTACCCACATATCACTAATTGCCATTGAATTGCTGTAGTTCTTGCAATGTATATTTCTAAATTTGGATGATATGTGGACTTGTGGGGAACTTGTAGGTTGTGGTGTTTCTATGTGCCATGTGTCAATGTTCTTCCGAGTTTAAAAGATCACAAGTTTTGAAAAATGTTGTTGAGGAAGCCTTAGCGAAGGCCTACAGTAGACTTGTAGAAGGCTCTTTGCATAGTGATAGAGTGAATGTTTAAAATAATGGATGGGATGCTAATCAAGCAGACTACTTTTGACCTGGATGGTATCAATCTTCTCATTATTGTGGGCGTGGCACATAGTCTTTCTTTGTTCTTTTCTTTTTTTGTATAGCCTTTGACACAGCTGACAAGGCCATCCTTTGCCAACATCTTTGTTAATCCAGTTAACCAGAATTGCATGTTTTTTTACTGTTGCCTATCATTGCAATCAAATCATCTTCAGCAAAGATTTTTCTTCAATCTGCTCAGTTAACTCTAGAGTTATGCAACAGTCTATCTTTGTTTCCTTCCTCATCCCTGTCTACATGTGGTCCTTGATATCAAACACTGAGGTGCAATCAGCTGCTACATGTACACCTGAATCCTGACCACTCACCCATCACTATAGGCCTGTAGGTTTGAGTAAAATATCATTTTCTCCAGGTAATTGTGGACTGAAGTCACCATCTTCACTAATCAATTCCGACTTTGCACCTATGCCACCAATTCCATCCTACTTGCTTTCTACTCTCTCAGGATGAATAAATTTGTAAACACCATCAATATCGTATTTGATCCTGAATTGAGTTTCTAGTATTATAAAGACAGCCTACTTCTACTTCTGCACCATTGTTTCATTCTCCATCTCTTCTTCAGTCCACCTGCTGCTGAAAGCTAGGATATTTTCCAGAAAGTTTCATCCATGCCTGTGCAAGGCTTGAAATTGAAGTAGACAGCATGTAAATTTCATTTAATTTTAAACATTTTAGCATGGAGGAAATGGCTACAAAACACCAAAGGGAGTAACAAAGTAGAGACAAGAGTCCAAGGATTTCTGTTACTGCATGAGAGGTCATAACATTCAATGTCAGAAGATGTGGAAGAGCGGCCAGGAGGCACTCGTGCGAACCCTTGGAGAGAAATGGGAACAGAAGGTTAATTCTAGATGATCTCCTGAAAGCTGGCAGCAATGCCACAAGAAATTTAATGACGTTGAATGGTTAGTTAAGGTCAGTGAATCAATCGTCATTACCATCACTCCACCAAACTCCCACTTTGCTCAATGCATGACACTTCCATCACTCACCCATTAGAAACAGTATCAGATGCTATATTTCACTTTCATTCACCAATACTGTCAGCTTCATATTCACCTTTGCCTGCTTCCACATAGCTCAAGCTATTCAGCTATGTGAAGCAAATTACCCGAAAGAGATTGCAATATAATCACTGACATTCTTCTCATGCAGGAAATATTGATGCATAACATCAGCAAATAGAGCAGAACTGAAGGGAACTGGCATATTTGCCTCAATTGAAGCATTCTGCCACTTCACCATTTTCTTGCACTTTCCCAATATGTCTCGATGTCTTGAATATCTAGAAATCTATCTATCTTTCTCTCTGTTCAATGACTGACCCTCCACAGCCTTGGGAGTAAAGAAATCCAAAGATTCTCCATCCTCAGAGTGATGAAAACCCTCCTCGTTCCAGTCCCAAATGTTTTGTTTGGCACCTACTCTGAAACTGTGTCCCTTGATTCTAGACAGCCCCACCTCAGCCAGAGGAAACATCTTTCCTCCATCTGCCTCATCAAGCCCTGTAAGAATTTTGTAGGTTTTAATGAGATCACTTCTCACGCTTCTCAGTCTCCTTAATCTCTCCCTGTAAAACAACCAGGAATTGGTCTGTTGAAATTTTATTGTACTCCCTGTATGGCATGTATTTGTCCTTAGGTATTGAGATCAGAATTGGACACAGTGCTCCAGATGTGATATCACAACGGTTCAATACAATTGCATAAAGACTTTACTCACGTACTTAATTCTGCTTATAATAAAAGCCACATATCATTTGCCTTCCTAATTTCTTACTGCACCTGTGTATTGGCTTTCAGTGACTCATGAACAAGAGAGTCTCAGTTCCTTGGATGTCAACATTTCCCAATCTCTCACCATTTAAGAACCAATCTTGATTTGTGTTTTTCTTACCAAAGTGGATAATTTCACACTTTTCCAGATTAATGTCATTCTCTACAGCTCCATTTATCATCCTATCCCATTTGAGCCTTCCATAAAATTTCAGATTCTTGTTCTCACCTTCAAATTCCTGCATGAATTCTGATGTTTCCCAGCTATATATCCCTGTGGTCATCTCCTAGTTTATGGTACCAGTCTGCTTCTTGTTCTCCATTCTACCATCATGGATTTCTCAGTCTCAGCATTTCCACTTCGTCCTGCTCAATAGATTTAGCAACTTAGAAAACTAATTCTTGAGCAAATCTTTTTTCTTCATTAGTGTTGCATGATTTTAAGATAAATGCAACATAATTTCCTCACAGACTGGCAACAAGGCTTTTTTCTTCAAATGTAATTTAAGTGTCAGACGCTATTAATGTTCAGGCAAGCCACATGTGAAATGAATTTCCAAGGAACTCAAGCAGAAAAGAATGCTGCAGACTGAGCTGCTAACAAAGTAAACTGGGAAAAATGTTAATAGTTTTAAAACATAAATTAGATGTGGAAAGTGAATTAGGCAAGGCTTGAAAGCTTCCATGCTTTAAGCTTTCCCTAACACCAGTAAAATAAAGAATTATTGAAGTTAAAAAATAAAAATTAATAAATGAAACATAATTAGCAGCTTTCAAGAAGTGATAAAAAGTAAATACGTTGAAAGTAAATAAGATAGAGAGGAAAATGTTAATTAAATTAGATACATTTGAAGTACCAAAATGAAAGAAAATTGTATTCATCTGATAATCAACTTTCATTATTCTGGAACCAGAAAATAACTAATGTACAATAAATAGAAGAAGAGTTTCATGTATGAATGCATGTAGCATAGGAAATAAAACAAATGCTCTGGAAGCATAAACTTGACTTAAAAGATATGCAGTTGTTGTTACAGGCTGGGAAAGAATGGAAGCCAAGTATTCCTGACTAGAAGATCACAAGAATCACTGGGAAATTGGGAAAAAAGAAAGAGTGGCAATTTTGATTGCAAATATAACCACAATAGTGAAGAGAAAGAATTTCAGCAAGCATGAACAAGCATTGGAAATGGTAGAACAAGAGAACAGCAAAAATAATTTAAGACAATGTTTGATGTTTCCTATAGACCTCCATCACTATTACAATGAACTAGTGGGAAAATGTATCGACATAGAAATCAGAGAAGTATGTATCAGAAACAATGCTGTTATTATTAGAGACTTGAATTTTCACAGATTGGAGAAGTTAAGCAACTCAAGTAATGAAGGCAATAAATTTCTAGAATGTACAGTGGACAATGGGCTAAAGTCTGAGAAAGCTTGGTGCTTGCCCTCGGGGGCCACCATTCATGACCTGACCTTGCTGATTGAATTTAAGATAGACAGGGAAAGCCAAATTCTTTCAAAATCAGACTAAATGAAGCAACTCAAAAATATCATTGCAATATGAATTATTGCAGAGTAGACCATGACAGTGTTTTAGAGTGTTGGATGTGAGTCTGTAGGCATTAGTGGTACAGGTGGGGTTGAGGAAAGTAATGTTGTATTCATTAGGAATCATGAGAACCTCAAGCAGCATCTCACAAACAAGTATAAAATGACACTCAATAGAACAGCAGTGAGAAGGACTGAGCGAGGAACCAGGGAGGAGTTCATTGTCCATATCATGGGCTGCCTACAGCAAGGTTTGTGGCATCGACAACTGGGCCTAGCTGCGTAGACTCGGGTAGGTCCAGCAGTACGAACTCATGGCAGCGGTGTTGGAGGTGGGTGTGGGTTCCCAGCAACATCAAGGACAGTAGTGGGAAGTGGTGCGTGGAGTCCGGAGAGATAGGAGAGGCGCTAAATGAGTATTTTTCATCAGTATTCACACATGAAAAAGACAATGTTGTCGAGGAGAATACTGAGATACAGACTATTAGACTAGACAGGATTGAGGTTCATAAGGAGGAGGTGTTAGCAATCCCGGAAAGTGTGAGAATAGATAAGTCCCCTGGGCCGGATGGGATCTATCCTAGGATTCTCTGGGAAGCTAGGGAGAAGATTGCAGAGCCTTTGGCTTTGATCTTTTTGTTGTCATTGTCTACAGGAATAGTGCCAGAAGACTGGAGGATAGCAAATGTTGTCCCCTTGTTCAAGAAGGGGATTAGAGATAACCCTGGTAATTATAGACCAGTGAGCCTTACTTCAGTTGTGGGTAAAGTGTTGGAAAGGATTATAAGAGAGAGGATTTATAATCATCTAGAAAGGAATAATTTGATGAGGGATAGTCAACATGGTTTTGTGAAGGGTAGGTCGTGCCTCACAAACCTTGTTGAGTTCTTTGAGAAGGTGACTAAACAGGTGGATGAGGGTAAAGCGGTTGATGTGGTGTATATGGATTTCAGTAAAGCGTTTGATAAGGTTCCCCACGGTAGGCTATTGCAGAAAATTCGGAGGCATGGGATTGAGGATGATTTAACGGTTTGGATCAGAAATTGGCTAGCTGGAAGAAGACAGAGGGTGGTGGTTGATGGGAAATGTTCATCCTGGAGTTCAGTTACTAGTGGTGTACCACAAGGATCAGTTTTGGGGCCACTGCTGTTTGTCATTTTTATAAATGACCTGGATGAGGGCGTAGAAGGATGGGTTAGTAAATTTGCGGATGACACTAAAGTCGGTGGAGTTGTGGATAGTGCGGAAGGATGTTATAGGTTACAGAGGGACATAGATAAGCTGCAGAGCTGGGCTGAGAGGTGGCAAATGTAGTTTAATGCGGAAAAGTGTGAGGTGATTCGCTTTGGAAGGAGTAACAGGAATACAGAGTACAGGGCTAATGGTAAGATTCTTGATAGTGTGGACGAGCAGAGAGATCTCGGTGTCCATGTGCATAGATCCCTGAAAGTTGCCACCCAGGTTGATAGGGTTGCTAAGAAGGCATATGGTGTGCTCGGTTTTATTGGTAGAGGGATTGAGTTTCGGAGCCGTGAGGTCATGTTGCAGCTGTACAAAACTCTGGTGCGGCCGCACTTGGAGTATTGCGTACAGTTCTGGTCACCACATTATAAGAAGGATGTGGAAGCATTGGAAAGGGCACAGAGGAGATTTAGCAGGATGTTGCCTGGTATGGAGGGAAGGTCTTATGAGGAAAGGCTGAGGGGACTTGAGGCTGTTTTCGTTAGAGAGAAGCAGGTTAAGAGGTGACTTAATAGAGTCATACAAGATGATCAGAGGATTAGACAGGGTAGACTGTGAGAGCCTTTTTCCTCGGATGGTGACGGCTAGCACAAGGGGACATAACTTTAAATTGAGGAGTGATAGATATAGGACAGATGTCAGAGGTAGATTCTTTACTCAGAGAGTAGTAAGGGCATGGAATGCCTTGCCTGCAGCAGTTGTAGACTCGCCAACTTTAAGGGCATTTAAATGGTCGTTGGATAAACATATGGATGATAATGGAATAGTGTAGGTTAGATGGGCTTCAGATTGGTTTCACAGGTCGGCGCAACATCGAGGGCCGAAGGGCCTGTACTGCGCTGTGATGTTCTATGTTCTATGTTCTATGTTCTATGTTCAATGTAACATCAGCTTCCAGCACAGATTCATGGAAATGGCAGCAGAGGTGAGTTGGCCTAGTACGAGACCCAGTGACGTCAGCAGTGACTGCATCAACGAGATGGGCCTGAAGCAGACTCATGGCAGTGGCACAGTCACATTTGGGCCAGGGCAGTACCCAGCAGCTTTGGTGGCGTCTGCATTAGCAAGGTCAAGCAAGGAATTGTTGTGGCAAGGGTGTCAGTGAAGGCAAGATGGCTCTGAAGACTGGCAACTTTCGTGCGGTGAAGGAGACTCATGCCTGGCCTCCAGGCCCATGACACATGATGGAGCACTTAACAAGAAGAACTGTAAAGTTGGCCACTGTCTTTATTTCTTCATTTTTCTGCCTTTTTATTCTTTTTTTGGGGGGGTGCAGCACTGTATTTTGAAACAAGATACACTTGACAATAAATAAATCAAATAAGTATTTATAGCCACTTGGCCACTTAATTAACACTTATGTATGTTCCATTTTTCAGCTTGATGCTTTTTTTTTGCCTCAGTGAACAATACCTTGTTTTCTGCACATTCATTGTTCAAATTTGCAATGTTAGTGTTACTTTAGTCAAATTAACATAGTCGATGCAAGCAGAAAATACACCTTTTTCTCAACAGACCTGTTCAAAGGTCATACGGCATGCAGCTGGCATCATGAGTCACATGAAATGGTGCAACTACGTGCATCACAATTTGCACTCATAATGTTAAAGAACCAATAAGACAGCATTAGATTAATAATAAGTAAAGAACCAGAATCAGGTATCAACCTAGCTGTCAAGAACATCTTGCAAACAATGATTACAGTATGTTTGATCATTGATGGTAGGTTTGAGCAATAGTCACAAACCAATATTTTAAGTTTCTTTAAAACAGCCTTCAAAAAGATGGAAATCAAACCACAGTGAATTGAGTGCCATTGTTATTGTATATGCTTTTTAAAATAACGCTAGAATGCATTCAAGGAGGTATTTGATAAAGTACTGAAATGGCACAGTGACAGTGTGTCCTAAAAGGCAAAACTTCCACTTATATAGTTGAAGAATAATACTCAATAAATGGGGCAAAGGTAATATCAAGTTTGTTCTGATGAGGATTGGGGAGAACACTGCCTTTCTGTAGTTTCACTATGCCATGGGCCTCAACGTGAATGTAATTGATTCACCTGGTTCCTGACATTATATGCTTTGTTTTTATTAGACTTAAAAGAAAAAGATCTATCAAACATTTCTTTCATGAGACAAAATTAAGGATTTTTTGTAAAACAAAACTTACTCAATGAAGATTGAAGATTTATTGTAAAACAAAACTTACTCAATAACTGATTAAAGATAACAAGGTGTAGAGCTGGATGAACACAGCAGGCCAAGCAGCATCAGAGGAGCAGGAAGGCTGACGTTTCGTGTCTGGACCCTTCCTCAGAAAAAAAAAATTGTTTTCTGAATAAGGGTCCAGACCTGAAACACCAGCTGTCCTGCTCCACTGATGCTGCTTGGCCTGCTGTGTTCATCCAGCTCAATGCCTTGTTATCTCAGATTCGCCAGCATCGGCAGTTCCTACCATCTCTCAGTGACTGATTAGTTTTGTTTAATTACTTAGTTTGTAATATGTAAATGTAAATGCTTACCCATCTTAATAATTCAAACACAGACACAGTGGTTAAAATGAGAAAAGTGAATTTCTCAGTATACAAGAATTGACTTTGAGTAAAAAAAAAACTTTGGACAATAAGTTTTATCTCTTGAAGACAAAATGAATAAGATTTGAAATGTTCAGATGGCAGTCAGTCTGACCTTCTGACGTCTGTAGACAGGTGTCAACAAATACAGATAGATATTTCTAACATCTTTACACATGCAGTTTAATCAGGAAAATCAGAATTGACACTCTTCTCGAGGTCAGTAAGATTTCAGACTAGTTTCTCAGCAAGGATTTTTCCAGAACTGGAGACCTGAAATGGGAAATAAAAACAGAAAATGCTGGATGAACTCAGCAGGTCTGGCTGCATCTGTGGAGAAAAAAACAGTTAACATTTTGAATCTCATGCTTCTTTTTTGGTCATTGGAGTTAAAATGTTAATTCTGTGTCTCACTCCATAGACAATGCCAGACCTGTTGAGTTTCTCTAGCATTTTCTATTTTTATTCCCAACTTCCAGCAGCTGCAGTTTTATGTTATTTTTATCTGTTTTTGAAAATCCAAAACCATCTCCAAATCTACTGTGGCAAAGTTAGTGTGCGTAAAATTGTAAAATTGTCAAATGGGGGAGAACATTGCGTTGTCCCTTCAAAAGATTTTTTTTTTGGTTAAAATGGATGTCTGAACAGCAGCTTAAAGTGCAGGTGCACAGAGAGTGCCTGGATTGAAACATTTTGTATTGAACAGCCAAGTAGCATTTTTACCAAGACAACAAGTCTTTTCAAATTTAGCCAATCAATTTAAACCAAGCTCTAAGATACTAAAAACCTATCAAATTTGAATCTGATTGTATTGACAACCTAGAAACCAACCATATTGTAAGAAAATAGATGGGCCATCAAGGATATAAAAATGAGGGTATTTGGAAAATTGGGGAGAGTCAACAGCCATCTGAATGAAAGCAAATTCGCCATCTAAGGAATAAATTTGGGTCTCACAAAAAAAACCCGTTAAGCTCTCTTAAAAAACACATCATCTAATTAATCAAAGGTACCATGAGGTTTTTTCAGCTCAGAGTCGTCACAGAGGAAATTATACAGAAAACATCCATGACAGCAAGATCAGCAGTGAAAGACATTTGTGACTTGAGATCAACAGAAGAAATGCTGGAGAAAGCAGAGTCTTCCAGAAGACACAGTCTGTGCATACTTGGAGAGATTAAGTTTAAATTTATTGTTGACTTATTAATTGGGTTTTGTATAGTGGGTCTTGTGTTTATTTGAACAGCATTCCGGTAGAATTTTGTACAGTTAGGGAATAGTTTGGAATTGGGCAGGAATTGTTCGGTTTGTTAGTAGTTCTGTTAATTTCTTCACTGTTAGGGTTAAATAAATAAATTGTTGCTTGTCAGTTATAAAGTGACTATCAGGATTTTTTTTTCATTTAACCTCCCATCTCTGTAACAGTTTAACAGATTAGGCAAGGTGAGGGGAGCTTATCTGGATGTTTCGGGTTTAATTATTAGAAGGTCACCTCTACTCCCGCAGTAACAAATTGAGGGCTTGTGTTTCGATTTTAATTATCAGAGGGATTTTACCTCCCCTTCCTAACATCTACAAAACAATGTTCAAACAGAACAGCCATAAATCAAGTAATAAAACCAGTCAGATATTTTCCCTGAAGTGGAGTTCAACCAACCAGGACCAGCAGTTATCTGCCACCATGTGCTTTCAAGAAATGGCATGTTGAAAAGTTCCAACATTTCTTTTCATTTGCCTTTAACCAAAAAAACAAAGCTATCTCTACAATCCTTCAAACTCAAGTGCACAAAATTATTAAATATGCAGCTAGCATAAAAATTGAAAAGACAATCATGAATTAATAGTTTGGGACAGCAACATGTTCAAGCAAACAAAATAATAAGCATGATAAAAAAATATAAAAATATTGGAAAAGACATCACATGATGTTAATTTTATTTTCATAAAGATACAAGAGAAAGATAATGACAAGGTAAAATGTGGATGCATTAAAGATGTGAAACATGAAGAGATGTCCATGGTAGATGAAGAGAATCTGGAGAAGAATTCACCATAAACGGGTTGGAATTTCTGTTAATGGTGAAAAATTATGATGTGCGGAAAAGCAAAGAAATCTGAATCTGAACATACAAAAATCACTTGAAACTATTGCACAGATACAATATATAATTACTAATTCTAAATTAACATTGGTCTTTAAACCAAAGATAAGTCGAAGGATTCTACGCTCCAGGTATAAAACAAAATAAAATAAAGCAAATAACTATAGATGCTGGAGATCTGAAACAAAAACAAAAATTGCTGGAGAAACTCAGCAGGTCTGGCAGCATCTGTAATGAAACAACAGAGTTAACGTTTCAAGTCCAGTGACCCTTCGGAAGATTCTTCAGATTCTTTTGGCTGATGATAGCAGACCTCCTGAGTTTCTCCAGCAATTCCTGTTTTTTCTGCAGGTACTCAATGTTGGGTACAACACCTCAGAAAGAATATATTCATTTTAGTGGGATTTTGAAGAAAAATGAGAGGTTAAAAGGCTTAAAAGGTTAAATTACGTGGACAGATTGCACAAATGTGGCTTGCATCCCCTTTAGCATAGGAAATTGATGGATAATCTAACTGTGGTGTTTAAAGTTATCAAGGGATTTGATAAAGTAGGAAATGAAACTCCTTTTGTGGGTGAATCAGAACAAAGGGGCAAATCCTAAGTTTAGAATTAAGCCATTCACGAATTCAGAAGAACTTGTTCACACAAAATGAATCAGATATCTGGAATTTTCAACACTGAGATTGACAGATTTTTATTTGGTAAGACTATCAAAGGATTGTAGATCAAATTTGAGTAATTGGAGTTTGGTATCAATGAACCATGACCAAACTGAATGATGAAAGAAGTTCGACAGGCTGAATTGCCTACTCTTGTTCTAATTTTTCACTTCATAGCAATATTCAGTGTTTTAAATTCCGGTCCAAAATGTATCAACAATGACTCTTTGCTAATGGATGTATCATCGTACAACATTTAGCCAATAGTAAATAGGTCCATTAAGCAGTTTAGCAAAAGGTTAATAATTAGAGATTTTGATTGAAAGGATATTACGATAACATCAGCCAGGATTTAATATAGGGTCTCACTCAATATTGGAGAACTGGTGGGAGTCCACTTCTCTGCCAGCATTCCAATCTGTCATTTACATGTGAAGTGTTAGGCTTCTTGTCTAATTAGGCATGAGAAATAACCTCTCCCAGGGCTCTTGGCCAATCAAAGATTGATAGCCTTCCAATACGGACAAACACTGTGCAGTTTGCTCCATTTACGTAAGGAAGGATGTAAATGCATTGGAGCCTGTTCAGAGGAGATTCACCAGATTAAGGAGCGGGTTGTCTTAGGAAGATAAATTGGACAGGCTGGACTTGTTTCCATTGGGGTTTAAAAGAGTGAGGGATAACTTGATTGAAGTGGTCAGGATTCTGAATGGTCTTCACAAGCTGGAAGTGGAAAGGATGTTTTCTCTTGTGCATCAGTCCAAACCTAAGAGACACAGTTTTAAAATGAGGGGTTTCACTTTCAGAACAGAGATGGGAGAATTCTTTTTTTCTTTAAGAGAGTTGTACAACTTTGGAACTCTCTGCCTCGGAACGTAATAAATTCTTGTTCAGCCTGGAATCACTGATTATCGAGAGTAGACAGTAATGTAGAATTCGAAACACGGACATATCAGCCATGATAACAAGGTGTGGAGCTGGATGAACACAGCAGGCCAAGCAGCATCATAGGAGCAGGAAAGCTTGTCGTTTCGGGCCTAGACCCTTCATCAGAAAAT
>JAHRHZ010000275.1:7778439-7805714 GCA_024137785.1 Ginglymostoma cirratum
ATTTTCTGATGAAGGGTCTAGGCCCGAAACGACAAGCTTTCCTGCTCCTATGATGCTGCTTGGCCTGCTGTGTTCATCCAGCTCCACACCTTGTTATCTCGGATTCTCCAGCATCTGCAGTACTTATTATCTCTCATATCAGCCATGATATTTTTGAATGGTGGAGCAGGCTTGAGGGACCAAATTGGTCTACTTCTCTCATTTCATATATTCACATCACCTCTAAAAGGAGTGGCCACTGCCAACACTACAATGGATCCTTCAGCAGGGATGAACAATGGATCCCTGGAGAGAGGTAAGTGTTGGCAGGATGAGGATCATGGTTGGGAGATGGTGCTGAAGACAAGAGCAGGGCAGGCATCCTGCCCAGGGTGGTCTTCATGATTGCAGATTTGTTGACCGTATGATTGTTTATAGTGTACTAATGAATGAGGGACCCTGATTGAATCCTGGAAAACCTAACAGGATTTGTAGGCTAGCCTCTCCAGATGGTGTTCCCTGCCCCTGCTGCTGAGTGCTGTAGGTTGGAATGAAGCCTTTAAGTGGCCTTTAAGGTGACACTTAGGAAACCTCATCTTGCTAGACTTGATCTCCACCTCACCCAATAAGACAGCACCTTCCACTAAATGGAACTTGCCAAACAGGATCTTTGAATCCCACTCACCACTTAATTTACTTTTTTAAAAAAGCAGTATTGGAACAAATGTAACTCAAAATAGTCCCTAAAATTAAAAGTTTTATTAGTCTTATTAATTGTTATAAGAAAACACAAATTTAAGGTTTGGGATAACAAGCATGGGGCTGGATGAACACAACAGGTCAAGCAGCATCATAGGAGCAGGAAAACTTGACGTTTCGGGCCTAAACCCTTCATCAGAAATGGGGGAGGGGAGGAGGGTTCTGAGCCTCCCCCTCTCTCCCTATTTATTTCAGAACCCTCTTCCCCTCCCCCATTTCTGATGAAGGGTTTAGGCCCGAAACGTCAAGTTTTCCTGCTCCTATGATGCTGCTTGACCTGCTGTGTTCATCCAGCCCCATGCTTGTTATCTCGGATTCTCCAGCATCTGCAGTACCTTTTATCTCTGATACAAATTTAAGGTTTCATTGTTTTCTTTCAGGTGGAGATTGAGAAATTAGACTATCATCATTATCTGCCTCTGTTCTTTGATGGTCTCTGTGATACTGCACACCCATATGATTTCTTTGCGCGGCAGGGGATACATGACATGCTAGAACACGGTGGCATGAAGATTCTTCCAGTTATCCCTCAGCTAATCATCCCAATAAAAAGTAAGGTTCTGAATTTTAGAGTTTTATGTATCTCTCTTGTTAATGGTACAGTATTATTTTATGCGTCGTCAGAAAACTTAGGCAAAAGCCTGCTTGGTGCAGCATGTGGGGGCTGATCATGTAGAGCTAGATATGCTAGTTTGAATGGGATTTTTAAAATAATTTTCTTCCAAAAAAACAACATTTTTCATGTAAAGATCCAATAAATTATACTGAATTTAATTTGGATATATAGTTTTAATAATTGCAGTTAAAATACTGCTCTAATAGTGTTTGTTTACTTCTTTCTATTTATTCCCAAGTTTATACATTTCCCAAACTGAAAAGGTGTGACCCTGGCTGCCTCCAATTCCCTAATGTTACTGCCCACTAGATGGTATGCAAGAGCAACCTGGGTTAACTTGCATTTTAATTGTGCCTCTGCATATTGGGAAGACAGAGGGCTACATCAAATGACTTTTTGGTTAAGTGTAATTTCCAATGAGTTTCACTGATGGATTCTCTTCATGAGGCCTAGCAAATTTTCTTTCACTTTGGCCCCAATGATACCTTTTTAATAACTAAGCCCACCCTTATGTTACCCCTCTCATCCAATGTGAATCCAATTCTCCCACTAATTGTAGCTGAAAGTATTCATTAGTGTTGCATATCCCAGGTGCCTGATTCCCGTACCATCTTTAGAACACTATGACATGCCTAGTTAAATTCTGGCATCCCACAGCAACTCTACACAACAGAACACACTGGCCTTGGACATGGCAGACAATGGAAAATTGGCAACCTTCTTCATGGATAGGGATCTGGAGGTCCTGGTGGAGGGGATGGTGCAGAGGACGGCTGCCCTCTTTCCCCAGAATAACTACAGGACAGCACACCATCTGCCAGCCCGGATGGAAGTTGCCATCCAGGACATTGTGGTCTCCATGGTTCAGAGAAGCACCCTGCAGTACAGGAAGAAGGTGGATAACCTTCTCCTATCTGCAAACTCACACTCACTCTATTTCAGCCACTGCATCCACTTCCCACAGGGCTCATGGCTCTATCACTCTCATCACTGCATGTAGCACACTGTATTCTCTCCCACCCACCAAAACCCCCTACTAATCATATTCACTCACTCAGGACACCTCAACACTCTACCTCACCTGCAACAGCAATAACAGCCATACCACCTCTTTCATCTCACACTGTTCACCACATTACCCCCACTCCCCTCTCATTCCAGGAGTAAACAACCCATAGCAACACTGAAAGGGCCAAAACGGGTGGTAGCATGTCCACCCTTTGACTCCTCACTCTCTATTAGAGGAGGATCTTGGACTCTGCTGGAGAAGACCCTCCTTCTCAAGCATGCAATTGCCTGCCTGCCTGAGAGCTAGGTCCAACAATCTCAAGAGTCTCTGGGATATGCACACAGACCCACAATTCACCAGCCTAGCCATTGGTTCTTGACAGCAATGGCAAGGTCACAGGGAGAAGAGGGACCTTGACTTCAGTCAAGGTGCCCCTTCTTCACAAGGGAACCAGTATGCACCCAGCCAGCAGGGAACTACAGATAGGCCCCTAAGTCTCCTGTCAGAAAGGCCAGGCCTTTCACCTCCAGTCTGCCTGTCACCATCAGCCTGGTGCAATTTCAAGCAAAGAAAGGTGCACTCCTTTCTGACAAGGATGCACTTAGCTTGTCTGGGCCATCTAAACCCTAGCAGCCCAACCAGACTTCCAAGGGCAATGGACTTCACTGTAGGATAGGCATCCTCCACCACCTGTTAAACTCGAGTCTACATGGAGACAAACTGATAGAGAAAGAAAGAAGATGAGCTTCTGAGGGCATATTGGTGGCATAAGTGATACTTTACATTCTCACTTTTGTACATATCTGTTCTGTTTTCACCATTATGTGAGTGTGTGAGATTCTCTGTCTAGATGCAAATACAACATTGCAGGTCGTTATCCCAACACTGCTCCATGGACTAGGGTGTAAGGTGGGGAGCTGCTGCATCACGTGCAGATAATGGGTAAATCGCAGGAAACTGCAACTTTGGCAACAATGCTCCGTCTCTCTTGGTGCACAGACAAGGAGTTATTACAACCAAGGAGTAAGTGGAATTCAGTCATTGAAGACCATGGAAATAGGAACAGGAATAACCCGTTTAGTTTGCCATTCAATAGGATCATGGTTGATCAGACATTACTCACGTCTACTGACTTGCCCTTTCCCCATAACCCTTCATTCCCCTACTGAGCAAGAATCTATCTATCTCAGCCTTAAATGTACGCATGGACTCCACCCCTCCAGCACTCTGTGGCAAGAAGTTCCAAAGACTCACAACCCTCTGAGAGAAGAAATTCTTCCTCATCTCAGTCCTAAATTGACACTTCTTTATTCTGAGTCTATGCCGTCCAGTCCTAGACTCTCCCATGAGAGGAAAAATCCTCTCAGCATTCTGTTAAGCCCCTTAAGAATCCTCTGTTTCAATGAGATTACCTCTCGTTCTGCTATAATCCAGTGAGTAAAATCCCAATCTATTTAGCCTTTCATCATTAAACAATTCATGTTGATCAGAGATCATCCTGGTGAACCTTCTCTGAATTGCCTTCAATAAAAATTATATTTTTCCTGCACACAGTACTCGAGATGTGATCCCACCAACACCTTGTACAGTTGCAATAAGACATTCCTACTCTTACGCTCCAACACTCTTGAAATAAGAGTCAACATTCCATTAGTCTTCCTGATTACCTGCTGCACCTGTGTGCTAGCTTTCTATGTTTCATGGACAGGTACCCCCAAATCCCTTTGTGTTGCAGCTTTTTTCAGTTTTTCTCCAGTTAAATAATATTCAGTTATTTTATCCTCCCTTCCGAAATGAACAATTTCGTATTTTCCCATATTTTATACCATTTGCCAAATTTTTGCCCACTTAATTAACCTATCGCTATCTCTCTGTAAACTTTCATAAACAGCCTTTGCACCAATTTTGTGTCATCTGCAAGTTTTGCTACAATAATTAATATATATTATAAATAGTTGTGGTGCCAGAACTGATTCCTATGGAACTCCATTTGTCATGTGTTGTCAACCTGCAAAAGAAACTCTTGACCACACTCGCTGTTTCCTGCCCATTGGCCAATTCTCTATCCATGCCAATATATTATCCCTAATACCGTGGGTTCTTATCTTATAACGGCATGTTCTCGAATGCCTGCTGGAAGTCCAAATACAACACATCTGTTTTCCTTCTCTCCACTCTGGTTGAGACTTCCTCGTAAAACGGTAATAAATTAATCAGACATGATTTCCCTTTCATGAAGCCTGCTAATTCTCCCTGACTAGATTATGATTACCCTGCATGAGATGCTTAGGCCTGCTTGGAGCAATAGTTGGACTGCACACAGTAGGATCATGCCTCAGGGTCACAAGGAATGCAGTATTCATAGGTCTTTTCACCTTCAGTTGTGGTATCTGATCAATGCAGTTGCCCTTTGAAGGCCTTCGTATTGTATGGACTTGCAGCCCCCTTCCTCACTGTGCAAAGCTTATCCCACGTGTGGTCACAGCCATTTTCACTTCCTTTACATACCGTGATTTACTGAATGAAGGAAAACACAGTGGCTGCTCCTTGGACTGTAAAGTCTAGCCTCCAGATCTCCATATAAGTGCATTTCAAAGCATAAGCTCTGTCCGCATTGCCCAAAGCAAGGCCATGATAGGCAATAGGTAAATGAGTGCTCAGAGAACAAGTGAGCAACCCTGAGATGCAGCCTAGGCCAATCCATGAGCTGGATGCCTCTCCCTATGTGCAAAGTGTCCTTGCAACAACATTCCAGTGGGAGGTGTTGGTGCACACTCCAAACTACTGCATTACAGTGCAGAAGGATACTGTAAATGAATCAGAGATGTGCCATGATGGTAAAGAAGACTGGCATTTGTCAGATACCAAAGTCCTTGGATGTGGGGTGCTCATGGTCACAATCCACAGAATATGCCCGCAGAAGTGGTAGAGAAAGGTACAATGACAACATTTAAAAGACATTTGGACAGGTACATGGATAGACGGATAGAGGCCAGGCACAGGCAAATGGGACTAGTTCAGTTTAGGGAATCTGATTGGCATGGACAAGTTGGGCCAAAGGCTCTTTTTCCACGCTGTATGATTCTGTTGGTCCAGGTGTCAAAGATGGCAATCTGGAGGAACAAGTGTCAAGCTAATGTCACCAAATACCTACTTAGACTTTCATGTTGGAAACTCTCAGCATCTAGGTTCTATTTGATGTGTGGTAAAGTATGAGAATTTGCATATGAATGAGGCGAGATTCAGTGTTAATGAGGGTGATAACAAGCAATAATCCATGCTAATGGGCATCTTGCTGCTCCATACTAAGAATCTTATGGTGACTGTACAGAACTTTGTTGAAAATTATGATATGTGGCTCCTCAAATCAAGAAAGCCCTTGTTTGATTTCTAACAAGATTTTCCCAGATTTCCCACATAAATCCATGTCACTCAGGGCCTTATAAGATTCCGCTCTAAGACTTCCAGTTTTTTATTCTCCCAAATAGTCCTGTCACAAGAAATTACAAACGCAAACCCTCATATTCACATCCTAGAACTGTTACGGACTTGCTTCACCCCTTGTAATATTACCAGAGGGTAACTCCTTTTTGGAGTTGAATCTTGATGGTCGTAAATGTGTCCATTTATTTATTTATTTACCTAGTTATTTATTTATCTATCTATCTATCGTCACATGAATTTTGTTACAAAACACCTGAAAGGTGTTGTACAGTGTCACCATTCTTAGGTGCCACTTTAAAACACTGAAAAATAAATCAAAACTTAAAACACAAGGGCAGAAAAATAAAGAAATAAAGAAATAGTGTTCAACTTTACAGTCCTTCTTGTTAAGTGCTCTGTCATGGGACATGGGCCTGCTGGCCAGCCATGAGACGCCTTCACTGCATAGCTGCTGCTGGAACAAGAGTTGCCATTCTTTGGCACTGTCTCGCCTCCAACGATGCCCTCGCCATTATGAGTTCTCACTGGACCTTTCAAATGCAGCCACCACCAATGCCCCCGGGCACTGCACCAGCCTAAACTTGACTCTGCTGCTGCTATGAGTCCACTTCAGGCCCACCTCACTAATGCAGTCGCTGCTGATGGCACAAAGCATCCATACTGGGCACAAACTTGCTTCCACCGCCACCTCCATGCATCTGCACTGGACAGAAATGCCACTGGGAACCAAAATCTGCCTCTGCCACAGGAGAGGACCACCTCGTTGATGCAGAAGTGCTGGGCACACTTTTATTCTTTCCTGGCCCACTTACCGACCGCCACGAGTCCGCATTGGGCTCACATTGCCATGGCCAAGCTCTTCAACAAGAGGTAAACAAAAGAAAAGTTGGGAAAGAAAAACAGCAAAAGAGAAAACAAAAGAAAAGGAACAAAAATAAAAACAGATAGAGCGGATGAGCGCCAGGCTCAGGAGCCCCACTCTGTCGCCATCCTGCTGGAGGATAAATATCATATTTTCATCTTTTCTCTCTGTTCTCATTAGTACGCTGCATTTTAACACCAAGATCATCCATGTCTCTAAATAATCAAAACTTATTACTCCTTTGGTGCCCTTGCTTTCTTTGCTGTCTTTGTCTACATATACATCCATATGTCTTATTCTCTTCTCTAATCCTCTGTATCTTTTGCTATCTCATGTTGCTTTTGCTTGGTTCTTAACTAGTTCTTTGAATATTTATGGTTCTAAATTTATAATTGCAACTGAGATTCCTCTTTGCCATATTATTTTCTATGTGTCTGTACCTGTTTTTCAATTTGTTTGAAGGGCCCACTGTGGCCCCTCTGCACAACCAGAACCACTCCAAAGGCTGAAGAGAGTAGAGATAAATGTTGACGTTTTCTCTCATCATGTCAGCAGTAACAAGACTACTCCTCTGTGGCCACAAATATAATCCCTTATCTTGAGACCCTGCCAAAACCTCCTCCTGTCACTCACCTTCTGGTCAGGAGCTGCCTCCAGGCTGCCTGACTGCCAACAGTCTAACAACTGTTTACATTCAAAATTTGACATGCTTGCACTTATGGGAAAAAGCAAAATCTATAGGGAGGAGGAGTGGACTGACCAGGGCACTTTGGTTCCAAGTCACCTTTCAAGTAGGGAGAGTATAAAGGAATGTAAAGGTGTTAGGAGATAGTCGGCAGTGGTGGCAATCATTTCCTAATCAATATGATTATCCACCTAGGAAATTCTAGGTTGCTGGCCATGAGTTCTGTGGCTCCTTGCATAACTGATGAGCCTGACCCTAGAAGCACATCTCTTTAACATGTGTTTCCAACTCGTGGAAATGGTTTTTGGCCTCCTTCCTCTAATTCCTTTTCCAAACTTTCTCTTGCCAATAGGTGTTCTCAAAGAAATGTGTTAGTTCATACAGGAGTTTCCTCCAAGTCAGTTTCTTCTGAACGAAGGTTTTCCATACATTAACAACTATATTGCATTTCTCAAGGAAAGCCGTCAGGGAGAAATGCTTCCTTTGTCCTCTCATTTGAGTGCCTTCATTGAACAGGGCAAAGAAGATTTGCTTTGGCAATCAGAACTCAGGTATCCTAAGGACATGCCCAGCCCAGCAGAGTTGGTTTCAGATGATCATGACCTCGACGCTGGTGCAATTCGCTGCTTCAAGGATGGCGACGTTAGTACACCTGTCCTGCCAGCTGATATGGACAATGTGATGTCATCCATTTTGGTAGGAGTAACAGTAAAAAGTACTATTATTGGAATGGTAAAAAAATTGCAGCGTGCTGCTGTGCAGAGGGACTTGGTACGAATCACAGAAGGTTAGTTAGCAGGTGGAACAGGTAATTAAGAAGGAAAATGGATTTTTGTCCTTCATTGCTAGATGGATTGAGATTGAAAGCAGGGAGGTTATGTTACTGCTCTATAGGGTGCTTGTGAGGCCACACCTGGAGTACTGTGTGCAGTTTTGATCTCATTACTAGAGAAAGGATGTACTGGCACTGGAGGGGAAGCAGAGGAAATCCACTAGGTTGATTCCGGAGTTCAGAGGGTTGGCTTTTGAGGAGAGACTGAGTAGACTGGGAGTGTATTCATTGGAATTTAGAAGAATGAGGGGGCATCTTATAGAAACAGATGAAATTACGAAGGGAATAGATAATAAGGAAGCACAGAGGTTGTTTCCACCAGTGGGTGAAACTAGAACAAGAGGGCATAGCCGCAAAGTTAGGAGAAGCAGATTTAGGACTGAATTGACGAACTTCGTCACCAAAAGGGTTGTGGATCTGTGGAATTCACTGCCCAGTGAAGTAGTTGAGGCTTCCTCATTGAATATTTTTAAAGCTCAGATAGATAATTGTTTGAACAGTAAAGGAATTAAGGGTTATGGTGAGAGTTTGGGTAAGTGGAGCTGAGACCACAAAAAGATCAGCCATGATCTTATTGAATGGGGGAGCGGGCTTAACAGGCCAGATACCTACTCCTGTTCCAGGTTCTCATGATCTTACCTGTCTCAAACAGTGTTGGTGGTATTTCTCTAGGGTCTTGAGGTAGTGTCTGTACATAGTCCAAGTTTTGCAGCCATATAGAAGAGTTGGAAGGATGACAGCCTTATGCACAAGGATTTGGTATCAGCATGGATCACATGGTCATGTAAGACTCTCATCTTCAGGTGTCCAAAGGAGGTGTTTGCAGATTGAATGCAATGATTATTTAGTCAGTGGGATTGACACTATTTTGTGCAGCCAAGAGCATAAGTCCACAAGGCTTTGTTGCAAATCTGGTGCCAAGGATTTCACCATTAGCTCAGGCTGTACAGGAACTTGGAATCCCGTTGTCGTGGTCCATGTAAATACCAACAACACAGGCAGGACTAGGAAAAAAGATGTGCTTAATGTAAGGAGCAGATCCTCTAGGGTAATAAACCTGGGCCACATGCCAGTTGACAGAGGTACATAAAATTAGTGGAATGAATACATGACTCAAATACAGTGTGAGAGAAGTGAGTTTTGGTTCATGGGGCACTAGCAACATTAATGGGGAAAGAGGCAGCTATACTGTTGAGATGGTCTAAACAGGGCAAGTGCCAGTGTCCTAATAAACCATAGAATCCCTACAGTGTGGAAGGAGGCCATTTGACCCATCAAGTCCACACAGACCCTCCGGGAGGCATCCCACCCAGACACACACCCTTATCCTATCTCTGCATTTCCCATGACTAAATCCACCTGGCTTGCGCATCCCCCAATGCTATGGGCAATTTAATATAGCTAATTCACCTAGCCTGCACACCTTTGGACTGTGGGAGGAAGCTGGAATACCCATTGGAAACCCATACAGACACAGGGAGAATGTCCAAACTCGACAAAGACAGTCACCTGAGGGTGGAATTGAACACAGGTCCCTGGCACTAGGAGGCAGCAGTGCTAACCACAGCACCATACTGGTTATAAACCACATAAACATGGAAGAAGAGAGGGTTTTAAACTAAACAGTGGTGGTGAAGGATCAAACTTGAATGTGTATAGCACATCATGGGGTAGAGTCAAGGCATGAGAGCAAATGAAGATCAAAGAATGTCACGATGGGACAGAGAGAATAAACCTAAGAATACACCAATATACAAGACTAGATTTACAAAAATGACAAACAGACAAGACTAAAGGCTTTGTATGTGAATATTCATAGCATTCATAACAAAATTTTGAAAATTGATAACACAACTTACTGTGGTAAGTAAATATAATCAGATAACTTTTATAGAGATGTGGTTTCACAATGACAAAGTTTGTGTCTCAGACATTGAATATTGAGATGTTTATGATATTCAAGAAGAACAGGAGTCTGAGTAAAAGTCAAGAAGTAGTATTGTTAATCAAAGGTGACATCAAAGCAATATTTAGATTTGACCTTAGTTCTAGAGATCAGGATGCTGATTTTGTTTGGGTGAACATGTGGAATAGTAGGGGAGGAAACTCACTCATGGGAGTGACTGCAGGACATGACAAAGGAAAGTCTCACATATTTCTTGGAGAACATTGTGTGCAAATCTTCAATCTGCCTAAAAAACACATGTTTAGGCAGGCCCCAGTTAAATTGACATTATAGCACTCGATTTGCATAAATTCATGAGGCCTTTTTTTTGATTTAGGTGGGTGTCTCATCTGCCTGTAGCACCTTGTAAATTAGGATTTGTAACATTGAAAAACACCCAAATTATAAGCAGGGCAAAAATGTCTTTTAATTTCCCAATTAGAGTCATAGAGATGCGCAGCACCGAAACAGACCCTTCAGACCAACTCATCCATGCTTTCCAGATATCCTAGATAAATCTAGTCCCATTTGCCAGCATTTGACCCATTTCCCTCTAAACCCTTCCTATTCATATACCCATTCAGATGCCTTTTAAATGTTGTAATTATACCAGAATCCACCACTTCTCTGGTAGCTCATTCCATACATGCACCACACTCCGCATGAAAAAGTTGCCCCTTAGATCTCTTTTAAATCTTTTCCCTCACACCTTAAACCTATGCCCTCTGGTTTTGGACTCCACCACCCGAGGGAAAAGTCCTTGTCTATTTACCCTATCCATGCCCCTCATGATTTTATAAGCCTCAATAAGATCACCCCTCAGTCTCCGACACTTCAGGGAAAGTAGCCCCAGCCTATTCAGCCTTTCCAGCCTCTCTCTATAGCTCAAACCCTCCAATCCTTGTAAATCTTTCCTGAACCCTTTCAAGTTTCACAACATCATTCCGAAAGCGGGGTGACCAGAATTGCACTCAGTATTCTAAAAGTCGCCTTTACCCAGTTTCTACTGGGATAGGGTTAAAGTAAACCTCAGTATTTTGAATTTTGCATCTAAAATTTCACAGAATTTTTTTAATCTTTGCAATGAACAAAATTATTTTACTTTAAATAAAATATGATTATGTAGTGACAGCTTTTATGATACTGTGTATATCTTTACAAACAATATGGGAAACCTTTAAATTATAGATATTTCTTCCTAACACCATCCAGTAGTTTGTTACAAGTAAGTTACTGTTTTATTCATGGTTTCATCACTGAGATTATTGGAAAGGTCAGTAACCTATTGTACCAGCAATAATCAAAGGGGTGTTTTTCAAATGTATACAGAAATGTAGCAATTTGTAACAAAATCCATTGTTTCAAAATTTAATGTATCTTTTGTAATACTGGTGTTTATATGTTTTGACGTCTTAAATGACAGCATTGTTCACTGTATCAAGTATTTGTTCAAAGTTTAATCAGAATGTCTCTATGTAAGCTGTTCTCAAGCTAAGGAATTCAGGGGGAGGGATGGATCTGGAGGTGTTACTTATAGAAAGACATTATACTTACCTTTAAAAAAGCCAACTTGTTCCCAAAACAAAAGGTCATTTAGTCTCTTATTCACACAAGTGAGATTATTGTCAAACAAAGGCAACAGAAGATGTTTATAAAGGCCATCGGTACAAAAGGGAATAATCATGTGTTGCTACATAGATATCTTAGGAGGCGATACAAAAACTAGTTTGCATGTTAATGTATTTGTTCATCATTAATGAGGGCCTACAGAATTACTTGCAAACATTTGCCTCTTTGTCCAAAAAACTATGATTTCCAGAATTTATTCATTGAGCTGCCTTCAATGATTTCTTAGTAATAAGCTCAAAATATAGATGCCCAATTGTTTGATGAAAGAGTATCTGTTGTTGTGGAACATTGCACATTAGCACAGTTCCACTGGCCCTATGGTACATGCTGTGTTTTGGATGAAGCAGTGAGCAGTCTGCAAAATGAATAAATGAACTGTATTCTTGGGGGTTAGTGAGGAGTCAGCGCAAATTGTGGGAACAAATAACAGTCAGGACAAGGCAGTGTTTTATAACATCAGTGCTGCAATCCATCTTTGGAATTTTTCAGAGCTCTGCTAATAAAGGCCTACTTGCAATACCCAGCAGCGAATCATTTAATTAAATTTATCTGTTAAAGTTTCCTTTTCACAGAAAGCCATCATTCTCCTCTGTCTCCTGTTCTGTCCCTGCAGATGCACTCAACACTCGGAACAAGCAAATCATTTGCACCACGTTGAAAGTGCTCCAGCACCTGGTTGTGTCAGCTGACATGGTGGGTGAGGCCCTGGTGCCTTATTACCGTCAAATCCTCCCCGTCTTGAATATCTTCAAGAATGTAAATGGTAAGTCATCAGGGAGACATTACACCCCACTTTTCTCTCTCCTAATAGTGATATCCTGAAGGGAAATATACATAGAAGTATTTTCTTTGATAATGATAATTAAAATCTATTAACTGAACATATCCACAACCATGTGAAGCACAAGTAACTGCTGTGGACTAATCTATGCAATACAAAAACAGGTAATCAACACAAGAATAGAGTAGACTTAAGTTGGATGGACGTTTCCTACACTTCCCTTTCCCCAATACCACCATGTAAGTTAGATTCAAATTGGGGTAGGGGAACCTAAGTACGTTAGTGACTAAACTGTACGATTCATGCCACCCACCAGAGCAAGGACATGCAACAGTGTAAATTTTTGTTAAATCGACCCATTTTTAGATCCTTTCTAAGCTACTTCTTATTCACAATTATTCCTTTTGTTTTCCCTTTAAATTAATTTTAGTAGCTTAACTAAGGACCACAATCTTTCCTGATCATCTCAGACACCGATGGCAAATTCAGTGACTTTCTCAGTATTATTACATTATTCTTTATCTTTTTCTAAATCTCACCTCTCACTCCACCTCTTCTAAAGCTTTTTGATCTGCTGAGATACAGTTTCATAGGCATTGCATAGCCTTCCGCCCAAGTGACTTTTCGTCATGTTGGAGTCTGCAGCATTATGATTATGTAGAGCTACACATACTTTGGACAAAACTCTTCCATGTTTCCCAGTTCATTATACCTCAATATCAACATGCATTGGCAGAAATGGTGTTAACTTTGTTACCAATTTTAGTTCGTGCAAAAATAGCACAGATGTATTTCCAGTTAATGCTCTCAGTTCAACAATGTGTTGTTTCGTATTGCAATGCTACGTAACTGTTCAAATGTACTTCCACCAACTTCAGCAATGTCTTATGTATTTTTCACTGCCTGCAGTTGGTGTGGATCATTCACACATGCAGGAGATTTTGTATTTGTTTTTAATTATCATTTGGATTCAAAACAATTTTCAAAAGTTTTAATCAATATCAATTTCACCTCACAATTTACATACGTGCCAAAGAATTTTCTGTCAACTTTGAAAAGAAACACTGAAATTACAGGCTTCTTAATAGTTTGATTTGAACTAGCAGGCTACATGGAGAGTAGATTACAAAGCTACCAACTGTCAGTTAAGACTGAAATGAATTTTTGCCTCCAAAATGATGTGTTGCAGGAAAGAGTGAAAATCTTGAAGCTAACCTAGGTTTTATGACATGGCAATCTGCAAAAAATCTGCATTACCTGTCACAATTTTGAAATATTTAAGAGCATTCACCTATTAAACAGTGTTTAATACCTGTCAGAATCTGTCAGGATACAATCATCTTCACAACAACTATAGTACTCTTAATGCAAACAGACTACAAAGACACTTTACAAAAATATAATTGAACAAGGAAAAAAGGTCCAAAAAATGAGTGACAGAGGAAGCTTCATCAAAATTTGGACTTTAAGGAAGGCTGTGAGGAAGATGGGAGTGCAGAGGTGGAAAATTTAGAAAGGAAAACTGTGAAGTCTAGGGATAAGCAGTTGAAGATTTGATCACTAAAGGTTAGACAAAAAGAAACACAGCAGAGCAGAAATGGAGGAACATAAACAAAAGGATTTGAAGAGGCCTTGCTACTGTCAGAATTCAGCGCCATTGTTGACTCTGAGCTTACAACCACAAAATCTTGTCTTGTGCCCCCACTGGGGGGCTATGATGCACATTTGGATAAGGGCTAGATTAGAGGCAATAAAAATTTGAATGAGCTGAAGTTTATTGAGGACAGCAATGTGTGAATAGGAATTTCAGCCATGTGATACATTGGTAGGTGATGTTTCTGAGCTGGAAGTAAGCAGTCTTACTGTTAGAGAGGATTTAGTTTTGAAAGTTCAGCTTGTGGTTCGATAAAATTTTGAGTTCTCGAATTCAACTTGAGACAGTTGCTGGATTGGGGCATGTAATTGATGTAAGGGAAGAGATTTGATGGCAAGGTGATGATCTTGGTCAGCCAATGCTTGTGGAGGAAACTGCTGCTTATCTAACACTGATGTGCATTGCTGACAAAGCCAATCCATATTACAGAGGAGGAAGTGCTGGATGGCTTAAAAAGCATAAAGGTGGATAAATCCCTGGGACCTGATCAGGTATAAACTAGAACTCTGTGGGAAGCTAGGGAAATGATTGATGGGCCCCTTGCTGAAATATTTATATCATCAATAGCCACAGGTGAGGTGCCGAAAGATTAGAAGTTGGTTAACGTGGTACCACTATTTAAGGAAGGTGGTAAGGAAAAGCCAGGGAACTATAGACCGATGAGCCTGACATTGGTGGTAGGCAGGTTGTTGGAGAGAATCCTGAGGAACAGGATTTACATGTATTTGGAAGGCAAGGACTGATTAAAGATAGACCACATGCCTTTCTGCATGGGAAATGGTGTCTCACTAACTTAATTGAGTTTTTTGAATAAGTAATGAAGAGGATTGATGAGGGCAGAGCCATGGATGTGATTTACATGGACTTCAGTAAGGTGTTTGACAAGGTTCCTCATGGTAGACTGGTTAGCAAGGTTAGATCACATAGAATATGGGGAAACTAGCTATTTGGATATAGAACCGGCTCAAACGCAGAAGACAGAGGGGTGTGGTCGAGGGTTGCTTTTCAGACTGGAGGCATGTGACCAGTGTTGTACCACAATGATTGGGGCTAGGTCCACTGCTTTTCATCATTTATATAAATGATTTGGATGTGAACATAGAAGGTATGTTTAGTAAGTTTGCATATGAGACCAAAATTGGAGGTGTAAGTCAGCAGCAAAGCCTTAGAGTATAACGTGATCTTGATCAGATGGGCCAATCGGCCAAGGAGTGGCAGATGGAGTTTAATTTAGATGAATATGAGGTACTGCATTTTGGAAAGGCAAATCAGGGCAGGACTTATACACTTAATGGTAAGATCCTGAGGTGTGTTGCTGAACAAAGAGACCTTGGAATGCAGGTTCATAGTTCCTTGAAAGTGGAGTTGCAGGTAGATAGGATAGCGAAGAAGGCATTGGTATGCTTGTTTTTATTGGTCAGTGAATTGAGTATAGCAGTTGGGATGTAATGTGGCGGCTGTACAGGACATTTGTCACTTTTGGAATACTGTGTGAATTTTGATTTCTGATGAAGGGTCGAGGCCCGAAACGTCGAGCTTTCCTGCTCCTATGATGCTGCTTGGCCTGCTGTGTTCATCCAGCTCCACACCTTGTTATCTCGGATTCTCCAGCATCTGCAGTACCTATTATCTCTGAATTTTTGATCTCCCTGCTGTAGGAAGGAGTTTGTGAAACTTGTAAGGGCTCAGAAAAAAATTACTTGACGTTGTCAGGGTTGAAAGTTTTGAGCTATAGGGAGAGGCTGAATACGCTGGGGCTATTTTCCCTGGAGCTTTAGAGGCTGAGGGGTGATCTTGTAGAGGTTTCTAAAATATGAGGGTCATGGATAGGGTAAATAGACAAGGTCTTTTCCCCAGGGTGACAGTCCAAAATTAGAAGGCATAGGTTTAAGGTGAGAGGGGAAAGATTTAAAAGGAACCTAAGGGACAACTTTTTCAAGCAGACTGTGGTGCACGTATGGAATGAGCTGCCAGAGAAAGTGGTGGAGGCTGGTAGAATTACAACATTTAAAAGGCATTTGGATAAGTATATGAATAGGAAGTGTTTAGTGGGATATGGGCCAAATGCTGGCAAATGGGGACTAGATTTATCTAGGATATCTGGTCAGCATGGACGATTTGGACTGAAGAGTCTGTTTCCTGCTGTACCTCTCTCTGACTCTGTGACTGTATTTGTTGCCTAATTGTCCTTGAGAAGTTGATGGTAAGCTTCCTCCTTGAATCAATTTAGTCCATGTGGTGTAAGTAAGTATTACACAGGACTGTAAGGGAGGGAATTCTAGGATTTTGACTCAACAGCACTGAGGAACAGCAAAATAGTTCCAATATAGTGATTTGAAGGGTAATTTGCAGATTGTGCTGTTCCCATGGGTCTCCTTTCGTTGTGCCAGAGGTGATAGGTTTGGAGGGTCCATCAAAGGAACCTTGATTGAATCCTATCTGTAGCACACACTGTTGCCAATGTGCATGGGTGGTGGAGAGAATATTTAGATAGGTGAATGGGGTGCCACTTTAACGGACTGTTTCTTCCTGCATGGTGTCAAGCTTTGTAAGTGCTTTTGAAGCTTATCCAGACAAATGGAGATTATTTTGTCACATTCCTGATTAGAGGCTTATGAATTGTGGATTTTCAAAGCCAGGAGTTGGGTTTTTTACCTCAGAATTTCCAGCCTCTGACCTGTTCTTGTAGATAAATTATTTATATAGCAGCCCCAGTTCAGCTTCAGATTAATGGTAAGCTAAATTAATAGTGTGGTTTTCAGTGATGGTAATGACATTGAATGTCATGGGGAGATGGTTGGACTCTGTCGCATTAGAAATGGTCATTGTTGTCATTTGTGTTGGCATCACTGTTACTTGCCACTTATCAGGCCAAGTCTGAATGTTCCAGGTCTTATCAATAGATTGTCAGGGATGGTCCAAGTATCTGAGGCGTGATGAATATGCTAGACTTTGTGCGTTTATTAGAGAACATCCCCACTTCAATCTTATAATGCAAGTCCTTGGAACTACTTATCTGAGTTCAGCTCTTTTGTCCACATTTGCAGAGAGGCTATAAAAGGTAAGGAGCCAAGTGGCACTGATGGAACCCAAACTCAGCAGTAGAGAGCAGGTCACTGCTGTGCAAGTATTGCTTGACAGCATTGTTGATGACACTATCCATCACTTTGCCAATGATTAAAGGGACGCTAATGGAACTGTAATTTTTTTCGGAAATATATTTTCCTCGCAAAAAAATTCTTTGTGTATATACATTGTCACAAAAACAGTTTGGTTCTGTACAGTTGCATATCAAATAAATAAACAAAACATTGGACTTTGACTCGATCCAAAAAAAAACCAAAGTCCTCTCTTACACATACAATACTTACATACACTTACATATATTTGATGCACTAGGAGGGTCCACTAACTGAACAGACCCCCATTTGCCTTCAGCAGGAAAACCTCAGACAGTGCTCTTTCCCCACTGCGCTTTGGCAGCAGCTGCCCAAGCTTTAGTATGTCCCTCAGCATGTAGTCCTGGACCTTGGAATGTGCCAGTCTGCAACACTCAGTTAGGGTCAACTCCTTGTTCTGGAAGACCAACAAGTTTCAGGCAAACCAAACAGCGTCTTTCACCAAGTTGATGGTCTGCTAAGCGCAGTTGATGTTTGTCTCAGTGAGATTCCTGGGGACAGTAGGGCACAGAGTCTCACACCATGGCGCTGCTTGGGACAAACCTCGACACAAACCACTGCATCTTCCTGCAGACTTCCTTTGCAAAGGCATATTCAAGAAGGAGATGTGTGACAGTCTCAACCCCACCCCGCAGCTACTTTGAGGGTAGTGTGTGTGGTGCAGACTGACCGGGCATTTGTAAAGGATCTCACCACCGGCCAAGTGATGTCTTGGTGCTTTTACAAAGTTCTGGTGATAAGGCATTCTGCCAAATGACTTTAACAGTCTGGTCAGGGAACCATGTGAGAGGATCCACCCTCTCCTTTCCCCTCAGGGTCTCAAGGACGCTGTATTCTGACCACTTCCTGATAGACTGGTGGTCAAAGGTGTTTTCTTTGCAAATTTCTCCAGGAAGGACAGGTAAGCTCGAACAGTCCCACTACTTAGAGCATCCCCCGGCAGCAAGGCCAGTCCCATCCTTCGCAACGCTGGAGACAGGTAGCATTTCAGCAGGTAGGGATGCTTGGTGTTTGTGTACTGAGGGTATGCTGCAGCTTGGTGCAGCTGCACAAAAAGGTGGCCATCAAGATGACAGCAACATTGGGAATGTTCTTCTTCCCCTTATTTCGTACATGGAGTTCCTGCAGACCCTGTCTATCTTAGGCTTCCAGATGAAATGGAAGATGGCTCGGGTGACTGAAACAGCGCAGTTTCAGGGAATGGGCCAGACCTGTGCCACATTCAACAATGGAGAGAGAGCGCCCACACCTGATGACCAGGTTTTTCCCTGCAACGGAGAAGAGTGATGCTCCCGGAAGACCAGTTTCTGCTTCACTTTGGTAATGTGCTCCTCCAGCGATTTTGTGCATGCCCCAGCTCCTCTTCCTCTGAACCATATTCCCAGCACCTTCAGGTAATCTGTACTGACGGCGAAGGGAATGAAGGATCGGTCAGCCCAGTTCCCAAAGAACATGGCCTCACTCTTGCCTCGATTTAACTTGGCTCCCAAGGCCAGTTTGAACTGGTTGCAAATATTCATAGTCTGCACACTGACAGCAGATCTAAGCAGAAAACGGCGACATCATTCATGTAGAGGGACGCTTTGACCTGCTGGCCTCTGCTGCCTGGAATAGTCAACCCTCTCAGGCTTACCTCCTTCCTGATGGACTCAGGATACAACACACAAACAAAGCAGGAGAGAATGGGCAGCCCTGCTTGACTCTGGATCTGATTGGGAAAATTTCTGATTTACATTCATTGATTGAGATTGTGCTAACGATGTTGGTGTAGAGCAGTCAGATCCAATTGCAGATTTTCTCCCCAAAGCCCATGTTGGAGAGAACATCCCACATGTGCAATATCCTGTCAAAGATCATCTCCTGATCCGGGCTGATCAGGCAGTTGTCCACCCCGCCCTGTCCTGTAGAACTGTAACTAATTGACTTAAATTTTTCCTGCTTCTTATGTGTAGAACATACCTAAGCAATATTCCAGATGTAGCTACATAAGAACAACTTGGTTAGGGTTATTGTTAATTCTGCACCACAAGATTTCTTTCAAGGTGTTCCCATAGTCTTTGTAGTGTATTTTTTTATTATCATATGCAATGAATTGAATTGGCTAAAGGTTGCTATCTGTGATGCTCGGGAGCTCAGTAGGAGGCTAAGGCAGATCTTCCACTTGACACTTCTGGCTGAAAATTGTTACGAATGCTTCAACTTTGTCTTTTGCATTGATGTGATGGGCTCCCCCCCATTAAGGATGGAGATATTTTTGAAGCTTTGTCTTCCTGTTAGTTTTTTTTATTGCCCATGACGATTCATAACGAGACGTTGCAGATCTGATTCAATATTCTGCCTATCACATCCTGCTTCTGTATTTAATGTGTACTCCTGTGTTGTAGTTCCACTAAGTGGTGGTGCATCTTGCAGGTGCTCTTGCTGTCTTCATTGGACCACTGTTGATCCTTTGACTTGATGGTAATGGTGGTTATGCTGGACTATTAGGTTACAGATTGTGGGTAAATACAATTCTGCTATTCATGTTCCATTGCACTTCATGGATACCCAGTTTTGAGCTGCTAGATCTATTTGAATCCCATTTAGCATGATGGTAGATGGGATTTCCTCTTCACAAGGACAATGTGGTAATCATTCCCACCTACATTGTTATGAATTGGTGCATTTGATGCAAGCCTAGACTGGAAAATATGTTGTTCAGGATTTCATCAGCTTGGTCAGTGGTGGTGCTTCCAAGCCGTTTTGTGCTGATAGACATAAAAGCCCATAGTACAAAGCCCTTACTTGCTCCAAATGATCTTCAACATAGAGGAGAACTGAATCGCTAGTGGAGGGAGGGCAGTAGCGGTAATCAACAGGAAGTCCTTGCCCAAGAATCAATGTTAGGATTCCGAGAGCAACTTCTTTCTAGCTGAATACCACTGTGCCACCACCTCTGATGGATTTTCCTGCTGGTCCAAAAAGAGGTAACCAGGAATTGTGATAGTTGTACCTGAGATACTGGCTGTAAGGCATGAGTGGGTGAGGATGTTAGACTTTTGCAAACTAGTCAAGGTCAATGGATTATGTCTCAATGAGGCAGATTGTGGATGAAGAAGATGAGAAATCAAGGAGACAATTTGGGAGACTCCAGAGGTAGTAGGATAGGAAAAGAATAAAACCCTGTGCTGGAGATGTTCTGGCTGTGATCAGGTGGATAAAAGTGATGAGAAATGGAGGTAGTCCCAATTTCACACCAAGCCATAGATAAGCAAATATTAGGAAAGTGACAAAAATGTTGGCCAATGAGATAGGCATAAGGAGTGTCTTACAAGAGGAGAGCTGAAATAGTGAGGTGAAGAGGTGAATGGAGATCAGATTCCAGAATTGATTGGTCCACGTAACTGAAGCAGTTCCCAAAGATGAAGCAATGAAGATCAGGGATGGGCATGAGGCCAAAATAGATAAATGTTGAGGTTTTGGAAAATGTAGGCTAGAGAAAGTTACAGAAAGTGGTGGCAATGGAGCAGCGATGGAACTCAAGACATAGGCCCTGGAGCAGCTCTTGCCTCTGGCCTGCAGCACAGTAGACCCTTCTGTAAACCTGATGAAAACGGGTCCCCTAGAATCCTGGTTATTGGTCCCTCATGTATTAATCCGTCATGGTCCCAAAGGCTGTCCACCCTTTCCTGACACCCATGATTGATGGTTCTAAAACAAGGATAAGAAATTCAAACCATAGGGTAGGATCTTGTAGAAGTTCGAGCAATGTGGACTGTGGCAAGATGTGTGGCAGAATTGGACAATAAGTGTGGCGAGGCCTAGCTCAACATCGGATCAACTCACTCCATCTTTTATGCTTTTCACAAGAGACGTGGCAAAATTCTCACTGTGCAGCAGCAAGATGCCAATTTGCAGTCATTGTTGCTTGTCAAATGGCTTTGTAACCACCAGAACTCATTGCATTAATATTCACCTTCCATTTTACCAAACATTTTCAGCTACTTCATAAATGACCTTCCTTCCATCATAAGATGAAAAATGGGGCTGAAAACTGATAATTGCAAATGTTCAGCGTCATTAATGATTCTGGAGGTTCTGAAACAGTCAATATCCAAATGCAGCAAAACTTGGCAATATCCAGGCTTGGGTTGAAAAATGACAAATAACATTTACACCACACAAATGATAGGCAATGACTATCTCCAACAAAAGAAAAATTTAACCATTGCCCGTTGACATTCAATGGTGTTACCATCACTGAATCCTCCATGATTAACATCTTAGGGGTTACCATTGACCAGTAACTGAACTGAACTAGCTGTTTAAATACAATGGTTATGAGAACAGGTCAAAGGCCTGGAATTCTGAACATTTTGAATCCCAAAGCCTGTCCACCATCAACAAGGTGCAAGTCGGGAGTGTGATAGAATACCCATCACTTACCTAGACAAATGCAGCTCCAACAACACTCAAGAAATTTGACACCATCCAAGTCAAAGCAGCCTGTTTGATTGGCAAGAGAACCACAAACATTCACTCCCTCCACCGCTGGCACTCAGTTGCGGCAGTGTGTACTATTTACAAGATTTACTGCAGAAAATTTACCAAGGCTCCTTAGACAACACCTCCCAAATGCACAGCCATTTCCATCTAGAAGGACAAGAGCAGCAGGTATGTGTGAATGCTAGCAACTTGAAAATATAGTTTCATTCCATCAGCAGTCCTGGAAATTCCTCCTTAACAGCATTGTGTGTCTACCTACAACACATGAACTGCAGCAATTCAAGAAGGCAGCTCACCACCACCATCTAAAGGGCAAATAAGGGTGGAAAATAAATGCTGGCCCAGGCAGCAAAATCCACATCCCATGAATATGCTGGGCAAATCCAATAAGGATACCTAAGCGAGTACCTGGTGGATTTAGCTTGCTGTTTATTCCACCTCCATTATAGAAACTGGGCACCAATGTCTTGAGGTACGCTCCATGAGCACTGGCCACATGCACGACCACAGGTACTGGCATCCAACAGGTTGTAAGAAACCTCATGGCTTATCTCTGATCCACGTACAAGACACTTCTGTCCTTCAACACTGCACCTCAGGCTGCACTGTCAACTGTCATAATTGCTGCAACAAGGACACTGTGCATTCAGGGGCATGCACCCAGCTCATGAACTGGACCAGGGACCAGGCTGCATTTCTGGGGTGTTCGCTCACTTTCATAGTGATAGATCACTTTTATCCTTCACCTATGTTCACTGCATCCCAACCTTTTCATGGCCTTGCCTTTTCCTGCTTTACTCCCCCAGTCATAGATATCAGGCCTGTATTGTTGCTGTCTTACTGTGCCACTTAGCACAGACACAAAGTCAGGAAACTTGTCATAGTTGTCAGTAAACTTGTCATAGTTGTCAGCAGGCCTCAGTCAAGCCAAGGGGTATAGTTTTCACTCAGGGATTCAGTCATGGGCAATCTGCAATTCTAGTTCAGGCCCCACTTGGGACGGTCAGAGTCAGGATCCCCCTCAAAAGGGTTGAGGAGCTGAATGATGGGCAGCACGCTACCATTTTGACTCGTATTATGGTTTGTTTCCTCATATAAAACAGAGATATTATGGAAGTCAAAAGTAATCTATTGCTGTTGTCACATGTGGAAAGGTGGGTTAAGCAAGTGATTAGGCAGCACAGAGATTATACAGGGTAGTAGTGTTGGGGAGGGGGTGGATGGTTGAGGAAGAATGAAGAAGATGTTGCAGACAATGGTGAAAGTGGTAGACGATGAACATTGGTGGGGCATAGAGTGTGAGGTATTGGAGAGAAGATGATGGCACCTACCCTAGGGATGTAGAGAAGGGCATTAAACTACCTCCTGCAGTACTGAGCAACCCTCCAGACAACTGAGACTTCTTTAACATAGATGGGAACCTTGGGCCAAGTTGGCATGGTCGGGTATCAAGTATTCTACTGCTGGTCCTTGGGGAAGTGGAAATCCCACCGGTGCTCCAATTCATTCAGCAAAGCCTTCAGGTCCTGGCCCACAAAACAGGGCACCAGTTTCCCCCGTGCACCATGCCTAGGGCAAACATCAGGAACCATGCAGGGACCATGTAGCTCTTAACTGACAGTGTTTGTTCAGTGTTCAACAGCTTTTAAAGATAGCGCATGTGCAGGGGATGCTGGCAAATTCCAGGATATCCAGTAAGTGTCAAGTGAAGTAGCTCCACAGGAGCCGGTATCCATCACTAAATTCCTTTATTTCCATAGGAACGATCCTTGACTTTAGTACTGCCTCGTTCAGAGACAACTACCAGACTGTGGCATCTCTGACACTCCCCTTTTTATATGTTAGTCAGGGCTCCCTGATTGAACCAGATTAACAATTCGGTATCTTGTGAGGCTGTAGGCTGTTTCTTCAAGCCACCCTTCAAAGTTGGACTGCTGTTTCTGCCAGGTTACCCCTGCCATGGGTCTTGGAGCTGTCCTTATATGTCAAATCCTATTTGACTTTAAGAAATAACAAATGTTCCTGCTGGTAAACAATGGCCTGTTATCTGTGACCAACACTTCCAGGACTCCGTGTATTGAAAATGATGTGCAGTTTTTCTATCGTCATCCCCATGTTTGACAAATTCATGTCCAACCATTTCAAATGGGCATCTACAATGATTAAGAACATTGAACCCATGAAAGGACCTGCATAGCTGATGTGCAGCTGAGTTCAATGTCTACCTGGCCATTGCCATGGATTTGGGGGAGCTGCTGTTGGTAATTTCTATCCTTGTTGGCAGTCTGAACACTGCCTCACCAGTGAGGCCAAGTCTGCATCCACCAGACATAACGTTTCACCAACATCTCCATTTTGGAAACCCCTGGATGTTGGAGTTCAGCCAGTTTTTGACAGCAACCTTCGCTCATTGCAATCACTTTTGCCACCCATAACAATATGCGTCCTCCATGCTAAGCTGATCTCTTCCAGTCCAAAAAGGTCTCAATTATAGTTGTGATGGCCCTTTGGTCCCCCCATCACCACCAGCTGTTTCAGTTTTGAAAGGATTGGATTTTTCTGCATCCACAGTCTGATAGTCTGATATTGTCAGCTGTGACTGAAAGTGTATCCGGAAAATTTATTATCATCCATTGAGGGTACCACTGCAACCTGTTAATGGGAGGCGACTTTTGCGTTTGCATCTCAGCCTCTCGGATGGTGTTCCAATTTGTAGTTATAAGCACTCAGTATTAGAGCCCACCCCTGAATACAGTCCAAAGTTATGGATGGCATTGCCTTGTCCTCTTTAAGGAGACCCAAGTAGGGGTTTGTTGTCATAATTATCACAAATTTTCATCCATAAAGGTATTGGTGGAACTTCCTGACTCCAAATGTGACTGCCAATCCTTCCTCTCTATGTGGGTATATTTGTGCACTGCATTAGTCAAAGTCCTGGAGGCTAATGCTATTGGCCCGTCTTCTCCATTGTTCACCTGTGAGCTAATACTACCCTGATGCTGTATGGGGAGGCATCGCATTGTGATCTCGCTTGTGATCATAGTGTGCCAACACCTCAAAGGATGACAGCTCTTTCTTTACTTCACTGAAAGCAAGGGTTTGTCTATGCGGCCATTTCCAAGGCTGACCCTTTTTAGGAGTTGATGCACAATTTCCAGGATAGATGCCAGGTTATGTTTAAATTTTCCATAATACTTTACTGGTCCAAGAAATAACCTAAGCTCCTGGACAGACACGGGAGCCAAGGCACCTTTGATTGCCCTCACTTTACCTTTCAATGGGTGTAACCCAGTCTTGTCAACTCTGTAGTCCAAGTAGGTCACTTAGGGGGCCTGGATACACATTTTCCCTTCATATGCCTACCTTAGAAAAACACCTTCGGACTATATCCAAGTTCTCTAAGAGTTCGCTATTACTTTTTCCTGCTATTAGAATGTCATCTTGATAAATGGTGACTTGGGGTAGATCTTGCAAAATCTTCTCCGTTATCCATTGAAAAATTGCACAGGCTGACGATGTCCTTTTTGGCATGGTACTAACTCTTATGGGTATGAATTTTTGCACACTTCTGAGAATCCTCATCTAAATGCAATTGTGAGTAAGTGTGGCTCATGTCCAGCTTTGTGTAGAACAATCCCCCTGCCAGCTTTGCGCATATATCCTCTATGCGACAGAATGGATATTTATCCAGCTGCAAAAAGCAGTCTAGCATTTGTTTAAAATTCCCACCAAGGTGAACTGACTCATTGGGCTTCAGTATGACCAGTGCTACCCATTCCACAAATTGGACTGATTCTTTCACTTTCTAGTCTTCTGATTTCCATCTCTACTTTTGCCCATTAAGCAAATAGCAATGGGCAGGCCTTGTGGAATCATGAAATTGCTTCCTGGTAAACATACAAGGTGGCCTTGTCTCCATTGACAGTCCCTAGATCTCTCTAGAAGACTTCTGTGTATTTAATTAGGACTTCGCTTAGGCAACCATTTTCTAATCAAAAAATGTTCAGCCAATCTAGGTAAATTTTTCACAACAATTTCACCCATCAACCTTGGCCCCAAGCATTTTACTACAATCACTGGTAACTGAACCTATTGCTTTTCCTAAGAGACTGGAACTGAAGTTGTACCCTTAATCTGTAAAGGTATAGGTTCTTATATTAGCTGAGGTCTTGCACAAAGTTAAGGGCTCGAGTCGAAAACAAATTTTGTTAAAAACTTGTTCTGCATTCACTGATATTCCACACCAGCATTGACCTCCATTAGAACCAACGACCATTTAACCAGACATTTATCTTGATTTGTTCTGATTTTGATACTGTTAAGCAATTTAACTATCCCCAATCAGATGTAGGTGGACTTTCCACGGTATGAACTCTCCTGAATATCCTCCTAGATCCCGGTCTGTGAGTTATCTGACTCAATTTAGGTCTAGTAAGGCTTTTTGCTGTCTCAAGTCTGCATACCCGCAGCAGCTACAATGGCTTGCAGGTCAGGATCCTGAAGAAAATTTTAAACGTTTGGCAGAGGCTTAACTTTCTTATCGTGTTTTGCTCTGTGTCAACCTAGGGTCCCTCTGATCAGTATATATCCTGAGTGAGGCTATGAAATTTCCTGCACTCGTGTGGTATTCTCCAAGCTCAGTTAGACTGGTGAGGGTATCCAGTTCCATCTGAATATCCTGCAAATTGTATGTTCCACTTGTCACAATTTCCAATGAAAAAGTCAGTTTTTGTGCCTCTTTGTATTCCATCAGCTACTTCTTTGCCAACTCTCCGAGCCTGTCCAAGTCTTTCTGCATCCTCTTCACTTTGTCAATATTACCTGTCGCTCCACTTATATTTGTGTCATCTGCAAACTTAGAAACAGTTTTCTTTGTTCAGATCATTAATATATACCATGAATAGCTGTAGTCTGAACACTGACCCCTGTGGAAGTCTACTAGTCACCGGCTGCCATCCTGAAAAAGACCCCGTTATCCCACTCTCTATTTTCTGCCAGTCAACCAATCCTCTGTCCATAACAGTATCTTGTCCCTAACACCATAGGTTCTTTCTTTATTTAGCAGCCTTCAGTGTCGAGGGTCTTCTGGAAATCCAAATAGATCGTGTCCACTGACTCTCTTTTGTCTAACTTGCTCGTTATCTCACACTTACCAACATTATAGTGCATCCTGTTGAATAAGAAGGGTTTAGAGGGATAGGACCAAATGCTGGCAAATGGGACTAGATTAATTTAGGAAATCTGGTCAGCATGGACGAGTTGGACTGAAGGGTCTCCTTCCGTGCTGTTCAACTCTATGACTTTATGATGTGCAATGTTTTTGCCCAATTATTCAGCTTGTCTAAATATTCTTGAAGCCTCTTTGTATCCTCCTTACATCACACATTCCACCAAATATTGTGACACCCAAAAGCAT